>VDFB02299761.1:0-29887 GCA_007258455.2 Sequoia sempervirens
TCTAAACTCCAAACTGCACCGCTGTGGTACTAAATAGCACCGTTGTGGCGCAAAAAGGCAATTAGCGGTGCGGTTCAAACAACGAGCGGTGCTATATAGCGCTGCTGGGGGCGAGCTCATCTTTCAAAGGGGCTAATTAATGCATTAAAAGAAAAAAAATAAGCATAGGTAAAAGTTACATACCGGTGCCCCGATGCCAGGTGGCCACTGGTATGTCCGGACTCGATCACTGATGTGCAAGGGAAGCTATCGTTGCATCATATTTTCAGAGGGTCAAAGCTCGAATCTCAAGGTTTGCTAGCAGAGGTGTGTGAAAATGACTTGAAAGTGACCCCTCGGGCCCCTTTTAAGCCTAAAAATTAGGGTTTTTTAACCCTAAATGGTTGTCCTGCTAGGGTTTTGGGCCCCCAAACCTATTTTCGTCTGATGGAGGCTTTTTTTTAATTGTTTTATTGCGTTTAGACACATTTTTAGCCTCCTAGGCCCCTTTCGGACCTTTCGGGTACTTTGTCATCTTTTGGCGAGATCACCCAAAAATTAAAATTTTCGTCGATCTAGAGGGGCGATATAATGGCATGTTTTCTCCCACCATGCAGCAGTGGGGCAAGTTTTGAAATATCAATTTTTTTTGGCTTTGATCGAGATCATTTATTCTTTGAACCAACGCAACGAGTGCATTGATTCAAAGAGGGGCAAAATGTAGACACGTAAAATATACTGATTGACATCGTGCATCCGATCCTGACTTATTAACATCATTTCTTCTGGAATCACCCCTCGGTCTAACCATTTAATCAAATTCCCCTATCTGATTAAATTCATCAATATTCATCTCTTAATTAAATAAATCATTTTATCTAATCAAGTCAATCTCTTTTGTTAATTAAATCAATCCATCTTGATCTAATTATCCCTATTTAATTAAATAATCAATTTTTTGATTAAATCTCTAAATTCTATCCATTAAATTAAATAAATTAAAACCTTATTTGATTTAATCTAACACCATCTCTTCTAATTAAATAAATCAAAATCCTTATTTAATTAGCCTCTTATCATATTCCTCTCTTTTTGATTTAAATAAATCCATAAATCTAAGTCAAATAAGTCACATCATCTAATCTCCTATTAAATTAATTAACCCTTTATTAATTTAACCTCATCTCATGTCACATCCTCTAGATAATGCAAGTTGCACATGAAAATAGATTTAATTCATTTATTAAATCTCTATTTTCCTCACAAGGCATCTTTTGGAATATTCTCTCAATTTGAATGCAAAAAATTCCAAGTCAACATGTACATCCAACAAGGCAATAAATTCATCTTACATGTCCTTTTCCTTGAGCCAAGTAGCATTTATTGCATTTTCCTTTCCCTCTTACATGTCATTTCAACAAATTTGAATTTCTAATATTGGCATTTATTGGCACAAACCCCAAATCTTGCACAACCATCATCCATTCATAGCTTGACAAGTGGCAACATATCATTGGATGAATGTTAGTTCCACATTTCTCAAATTTGGACTCTCATCCATCTTGAAATCCTATAAATGAAAAGCTCCTCTCCTCATTTATCCATCCACAAACATTGCAAAGTTACCATCCTAAAATACTTAGCCATTTCCATCCATCATTGAGTTCTTAGTTAGGCTTTTTGCAAATTTGGCTTGGAGTTCTCATCTTCAACATTCGAAGCTTGCATCTTAGGAATTGGGAAATGGCCAATTTTCACATCAAATTTGCACCAATTCCCCCATGGGATCATGAGTTTTCACATCTAATTAGGATTTTATCTTATTTTTGTCATTTGCATTGTGTTCTTCAATATTTTCATTCACAGTTTGAGTTGTAAATGGATTTCATGGGGAATCCTTGTTTTCGCTTGCAATTCCTTGTCTAACTCGTTTATTCATGTTGTTTTGCAGGTACTAGGAAAAGGGTTTGCACGATTACATGCCATGCTAATAGAGATATATTGCAATCCTTGCATGCATAGAACCAGCTAAAGAAAAGTGCAGAAACATGAGCTGAAAGAGATACATCAACATGATCATATATTGTTTTTTATGCTAACATTGTTTGCTTCTTTGTACGGGTATAGGAAAAATCATGAAGTTGATTATCATTTGAAGACCAAGCATGTGGAGAAAAACGGGCTCCCACAAGGGTAGAGCTCGGCATGCTGCCCCTTATCCATTACAAGTGGGCTGAGATAGTGAGTGTAATCATCATATTCATCAAGAAAGGAAATGCAACTGAAAGAGTAAAGCAGAATTTATCCATCAACCCATTAAACCAACTGTGCATTCATAACAATCATGTAAATGCTTTCTGAAAGCTACGGGTGAACAGTGGGTTTAATATGCTCAATCGATTTAATTGAATACATTCATCTCAAACATTGTTGTATGGTTTATGTTCTTCTGCCATAATATTATGAGTCATCATGTTCATGATATTATGCAAGGTTCAATAGTGTTCTTTCTTTCAATCAAGGATAGTGAACATGCATACATAATGCCTCGACGAAGAGAATTGTTTCAGATTTTCATTTTAGAGGAGAGCAAGTGCATGGAACAACTTTGTTAAAAGGAGCATAAAAATGCATGAAGAGTGCCAGATAAGAAATAGTGATAGCATCTAATCAATGCATGAACAGTTCAGCCATCTATTAAGAGGTGAAGAAATCAACTTGCTTGTAAGTACAGAATACAGTGATCAGGTGTGTTTGATACATCTTTTTGGCTGGCAGTGGAATGAAATAGTCCAAGAGTGCACTATTTTTAAAAAAAAATTATTTCCTCATTTATCATGTATTTTAAATAGTGGTACAACAAGTAAAAATTCTGAATGAAGGTTTGAAGTGCATCCCTGAAGAATGTAGTTGTGAGTGCATGAGAGACTAAAGAAAACAAATAGTCTATAGAGTTAAAGTAAAGAGATTTATGTGTGTAAGGAGAGAACAACAATATAATGGCAATTGAAAATATAAACAAAGATACATTTTTAGAATCTCATATACCCGAATGAGGGTTTTCAACAGTAAGGTAAGGAAATATGTGTTTTCTCCAGAATATTATATACCCACATAGGGATTTTCTACAGAAAGAAGGATGAGTTAGAATATAACTAAAAATACATTCATAAATGCATTTTATTCACAAACATCAAATACCCATATGATGGATTTAAAGTAGATACAGAAAATGCAGAAATACGTAATGGGTCGAGCCCAGTTTTTACATGAATAATTAAATGCACAGATTTTTCTTCATTTTCCAGCATACCCACATTGGGGTTTGAATTTAAAAGAAAAATTTCCTCAAAATACAATTTACCCACATTGGGGTGTGTGAACAGAAAATATGTCTACAATTTTCAATTACCCATAAAGGGTTTTATCAGGAAACCACAGAGATTTCAAAGTAAAGCAACAGTCATGGTGGGTCGAGCGAGCTTCAGAAGAAGTACGATTTCTTCAAAAAAAATGAATTCCCACGTCTAGTTTTGTTTCTAAAAGTGAAAAAGAGCAGGAAAATCATGATGGGTCAAGCTCAAAATACTCAGAAAGCTCTTAACAAATATGTTCATGGCGTGGCCTGTAGATGGCCTTCAAGTTTTCAAATAAAAATGACATCGTTTTGGAGTATATGAAGCTTTTTAGCTTCTGTTTTGCAGAAAGACAAGGAAACAGGATGGAGAAGTGAGACTTTACCATGCGTGCCTGAAGAGGACCGAGATGACTGCGGCCAGCTCTCAATAAGCTAAAACATATAGCTTCCAATATAGGCTCGAGGTTCCATAATGGCGTTCCAAAGAAGATATAAACAAAGCACAGAAAATGAGATAGAGACATCAAATAGTTATCTCATGGCGTGGCCTATGAGATTTTCATTTTACCATCAAAAGAGCTCAAAGAATGAAGAATGAATAGTCAGTGATTCTTACCCATGAAGCTGAGAGGAAACCTCATTTTGTCTCTTGCAAAATCAAACCAAAATGCCCAGGTCAAGCTTGTGTATGGTGGCCAAATGACATGTCATTAACAAATAGAAACAGGAAGTAGAAATGCATCAAAAACTATGTTACAGCCATGGCTAGTGTGGTTTCTTAATGATCAAAAGCAACAGGGAAAATGAATGAATGTTAGTTAAATTCTCACCATGAGTAGTAGAGACCAAATCTGGTGAAGGTTCGATAACAAGCAAAGCTCGAATGGAGGCTCAAAAGCTGAAACCCTAGCTCTCATAGATGGCGGTGGCTCAGAGCCTTTTCTTCACATATTTTCTCTCAAAATGATGTGAATAGTGAATGAGGAGCAAGGTTTTGTTTTAGGGTTTTCCCAAAGACCCTAAGTCGACTTAGGGATTTTCCCTTAGTTTTATTAATATCAATGCCCAAATCAAATACACCTAGTAATGGCCGATTTACATAGCCTTGAGTTTTTCTATGCATTATTTTCAATACCTAAGGCATTCCATTCTATGCCTATACCTTGGTAAGGGCTTTCATGCCTTAGTTTTATTCTTTTGATTGATTTTCTAGAAATCAATTGCAAATGTTTTGCCTTAGTATTATTTTCAAATTGATTTTAAAAGAAATCAATAAGGATATTAATAAGATAGATGCCTTGTAATCTTTATGACTGTTTAAGAAAAATCAATTGTTGTATTGGAGAAATAATGTGGTAGTTGTTTTTTGCAAAAGATTTCAAAAAATCTTTAATTGCAAAAATAGGTCTAATTGTGAGTTTATGAAAATCTGCAACCATGTAAAGCAAAGATAAAGCAGATTGTTTTTATCTCTTTGCTATTTTTAGCAGATTGGGGTTGAGATTTTTCCTTGGGTCGGATTTGAGTTGTCTACTAGATGGATAAGGTGCTTTATTTGCTTTTAAAGTAGATTTAGCCTATTTTTAGAGGCTTTTCAGTATGAACATGGAAACAATGTGTTTTTTCTGCTTTTATGCAAACTTTTGAGATAGTTTGGTACCTTTTCGTTGAGCTTTTCTTGTGAGCTCGGATTAGGGTTTCTAAAGGATTATATCTTGAAGAAACTTAATTTTTCTTCTTCTTCTGGAGTTTAGAGGACAGTTTCTTGCTCTTAGCATTGTAGAGCTTGTAAGCTTATTTTTTGTACTCAGTTTGGCAGGTTCACTCTTTCAGTTTTAATAAAGCAGCAAAGTTCTCCTTCTCACTTTTCTTGTCTCAGTTTTGTAATGGCAATCTGATGTCTTTGTGTTTCAAACTTGAATCCTTATATGTCTTGCTATTGTAAACCTTTGTTCATGATTACATGGTTTTAGGTTGCATGGTGTATTTAGTTCTTTCAGATCTTCATGCAAATCACTGATGAAATATGTGCTAATGAGATTGTGAGGGTTACTGTGATAGAGAAACTGTTATGAGTGGTTAGGTCTGAATTTTCACAAGTCTGGTGAATCATCTGTTAGTCATAGGCTTTAATTTCAGTCATCTTTCTAACTCTTTCCCTCAAAAAATCACTTAGAATAATATTTATCATTCGGAGAACCAGCTCACTCTGGAGATTCTCTTTTTGCATAGATCACCCACATCTGAAAAGAGTTTCCATGTTTCAATAGATAGGCTGATTTTATGCAAATCTGACAAAGGGTGCATATCTGATTGATAACAGTTTTTGGCACACCCGGTGGGACTCTGAAAGCCATTTCAAAGAAATTTTAGAGTTTTTAATTTGATGTTTGGTGTATGCAGCAGATTTGTTCAGCCTTTTGGAGGCTCATTTCAATATACCTGGCGACTCCATTCTCTGGTTTTCAAGCAGATCAAGTGTGAACAAAACACAAAAGAACACATACTGAAGGGTCGGGTGTTCTCTTCAGAATTATCAGCCTCTGGAGGAAAAATCATCAAACACCATGGTGGCTCTGAGGAGCCTTTTCTGGTTTCAGAATTATCAAGTGCTAGTACATGCTTTTAAAGATTCTAATTTTTGCTTGTTTTTGGCCTTTAGATGAACACGCATTTCAAGGCTTCATGATAATATGTCATACCATCCTCCATATCATGAAATCCCTACGTATCCATATTCATATAAGCTATATCAGCATAATCATCTGCTAGTAACAAAGGCACAAGGTTCGTGCAGCCCCTACAGTTTCAATGTCAGCCTGCTCAAGAGGAAGTTTGTGAGTATAAATTTCCAAGCTTTACACAAGGTGAACCTCCTAGCATACCTAAAGTTGAAATTCCAAGTTTTAGGCAAGATAGAGTTTTAAACTCCCCAAGCCAGCCTCTTAAACCTACAATCCCAAGTTTCCAAAAATATCATCCCTTGCAAGTTGAGGGAAATGGCTATAGTCAGACTAGTGCAGCTCTGGATCAGCCCCTTGGGCAACAGTTTTCATCTCAAGAAACTCAAGAATTTTCCCAATTTTCTTCAGTTGAAGAATCCATGGGTGAACCCTTTGATCAGGATACCCTACTCTTCATCGAGGAGCTTAGGAAGGTAAATCCATTGTGTTCATCTTTAGCAATTTACCAGTTGTAGTAGTAGAAGATTGGTCAAGAGAAGCCTTTCCCTGATGAATCCTTCCATGTTTTCACTAATGAGTCACCTTGTTTTGTGGAAGACGATAAAAAATCTTCAAAGGAACAATTTTTGCAAGAGATAGAGCAAGTGGTTGCTGTTGATTGCACTCCTTTCTCGGCTGAACCTAAGAGTGTTGGATGTGTAGAGGAAGTTGATTCATTGGAACAACAAAATATTGATGATTATTTTGAAGTATCCAATTGGTACAATGATAAAGAAGATTCAGAATGTCATGAGCAGTTGTTGCAGGAGATAGAGGAGGTTGTGTTTGAAGAGAAACAGATTCTAGATCAAAGGGTGAGTGATAGTTCTCAAGTTCTGCCTGATTTGTTCAAGAGTTACCATTTTTTATGAATAGTGAAGAAAGTACATCTCATATTACATCCATAACAGCTCTTGAACAACAAGAAGTTCAAAATTCTAATGTTTTGATACCTCAGAAGAGCTATAGTGAGGTGGAAAATAGTCTTCCTCCACAGGAAACAGAAAGTGAGAGGGAAGACGACATGTTTTGGGATGACCTCGAGGCTTTTGTTTCAAACTTAGATGCCAAACATTCATATTTTGAGGGAGAAGGCGTAGAGCAGCAGCTTGAGGAGACAATAGGGGGTGTCCAAACTCGAGGTGGGGATAACATGGCTATCGAATATCAAAACCCCGATAAGCATGGTGCAATAGCTCAAATAGAATGAGGCCAAGTTGAGCAAAAGCCTGACACTACTGTCCAAGGTAAGAGTCTTGATATCTTTACAAGTTTTCAAGAAAGTAGTCAGGAGGACACCTCGAAGCCTATTATGAATACAAAAGATAATGATGGGTCTCACGAGGATTTGTACACTAATATAATTGATAATTTTTGCACAAGTTTGGGTGATATGTTTTTAAATGATCCTCATCAGAAAGATGAGATTGAAGTAGTAGGTAACCAACAAAGAACCAATGGTGCAAGTTTAGGCTTCATCCTTTCGAGAGGCTGCCCCATCAGACATCTATCCAAGAATGTTGGCAAGAGCCAAAGAATTTCTAACACACCTAAGAATGATGTTGCAGTCGAGGAGCAGCAAATCCCGCTTATTCATTCTAGGCAAACTAGAGGTATGCTAGATCAGATTCACATGATATGTGCTTCTGATTGTTATTTACAAGTTGCAATGCACCAAGGTGTGAGAAGTATCCTCATTTTTCATCTCTTAGTTCAAATTTGTGAGCAGGCAAAGTAACCTCGATTGATTAGGAGAGGCAGTTATTTTTCAAAACCCGTAAATGGTTTTGTTTCAGTACCTTTTCCACTAGTTAGTGTAGGATAGAGTAGTTGCAGTCAATAAGTGCATTACACACATTTCTTTCCAGTAGTTTCTTTTCCCTAAGCGTTGTTGTGCATGTTTTGTTGGCCATCAGGAGCTATTAATTTGCTTTCTGCAGTGTTTCATTTTGTTTTGCTGCTGTTTGGAGTGTTGTTCAAGTTTCTGAGTTTCATGAAGGGGAAGATTTGACTCCGCACCCAATGGAGTTTTCAAGGAAACTGATCTAATGCTTAGCTGACAAGCATTTAGCAGAAATCGCAAAAATGTTACCAATTTTTCACTACAACTCAATTGGTGGAGTTGAGTAAATACTATTATATCTAAAAGTGGAAAATACAGTCATTTTTTGCATATACTTGAGTGTTGTATGTACTATATTTCTTATTCATTAAGTGATAGTTATTCATTGAGTTTTAAGGGTTATTGTTCAGTGTTTCATGATCAAATGGAGTACAGGATTGAGCATTCAATAACAAAGGATTTCAGTTGCTTTCTTTTATTTCATAAAGTAATTCATATTTACAGAATTTCATTTGATTGCGAGAATTCAAATGATAGAAAAAAATTGCATTATAAATGCATTTTCTTTGCAAATGAAAAGATGAAGAATGAAATTAAATATCCACACAAGTCGTGGTTTTAGCCATTCCATTCATACAAGAAAGGAAATATACAACTGAAAGAGAAATGACAAGTAACATTGGACATTTCTGTCATTGCCTAAGTCGAACTTCGGTTGACGTTTCCTAGCTTGCTCCATCCTGCTTTCGCTCCTGAATGTTCCTGCAAAAGATTAAGAAGGGCGTCAATTAAGAGCTCGGGATATGAACTATACTACATGCCATGCTAACAGAGATATATTGCAATCCTTGCATGCATAGAACCAACTAAAGAAAAGTGTAGAAACATGAGCTGAAAGAGATACATCAACATGATCATATATTTTTTTTTATGCTAGCATTGTTTGCTTCTTTGTGCAGGTATAGGGAAAAACATGAAGCTGATTATCATTTGAAGACCAAGCATGTGGAGAAAAATGGGCTCCCACAAGGGTAGAGCTCGACATGCTACCCCTTATCCATTACAAGTGGGCTGAGATAATGAGTTCAATCATCATATTCATCAAGAAAGGAAATGCAACTGAAAGAGTAAAGTAGAATTTATCCATCAACCCATTAAACCAACTTTGCATTCACAACAATCATGTAAATGCTTTCTGAAAGCTACGGGTGAACAGTGGGTTTAATCTGCTCAATCGATTTAACTGAATACATTCATCTCAAACATTGTTGTATGGTTTATGTTCTTTCTTCATAGTATTATAAGTCATCATGTTCATGATATTATGCAAGGTTCAACAATGTTCTTTCTCTCAATCAAGGACAGTGAACAGGCATACATAATGCCTCGACAAAGAGAATTGTTTCAGATTTTCATTTTAGAGGAGAGCAAGTGCATGGAACAACTTTGTTAAATGGAGCATAAAAATGCATGAAGAGTGCCAAATAAGAAATAGTGACAGCATCTAATCAATGCATGAACAGTTCAATCATCTATTAAGAGGTGAACCAATCAACTTGCTTGTAAGTACAGAATACAGTGATCAGGTGTATTTGATACATCTTTTTGGCTGATAGTGGAATGAAATAGTCCAAGAGTGCACTATTTTTATTTTTTTTTCTTTCCTCATTTATCATGTATTTCAAATAGTTTTACAACAAGTAAAAAGTTTGAATGAAGGTTTGAAGTGCATCCTTGAAGAATGTAGTTGTGAGTGCATGAGAGACTAAAGCAAACAAATAGTCTACAGAGTTAAAGTAAAGATATTTTTGTGTGTAAGGAGGGAACAACAATATAATGGCAATTGAAAATATATGTAGATAGGGTAAAAATCAGCAGATTTAGTGTAATGAAAACAATAATCTAATTAGATCCTATCAAGCACAATAGAGCACAAACTAGCATGAAAATTAAAACAAGAAAGCAAAGCAAACCGATCTCCAAGCTAGACTTGATTTATCTCCATTGCTCTTCTCCACCTGCATGAGAATGCGAGATTTTGAAGGGTTGACAATGGAGGAATGTTGAGTGCTCATTCCTGCAGCATAACGACTTGACAATGACAATGATAAATAGAGAGAATGATAGGTAGAGATGGAAGACTGATTTTGACAGAGTCTGGATGCTAGACGAATCAACCCCCTAAATGGATTGTGAGAGGCCGTATTTATAGAGCCGTGACGTTGACGAAGATAAGATTTGACAAGATTCGACAATGATTTGATTTTTGACAAAAGAGGAAATACAACGAGATGAGATAAGATTTCAAAAAAGATGGAAAGATTTCATTTCCTGTTTTAAAGGAAATAAATCTTGAAAAAGACGAGAAGGATAATTGATGAATTATCTAATTAAATAAATTAATTAGATGCACACGAGTTCAGTTTTGGAAAGAAAGCGACAAGATCTTTTTAGGATTTTATTAATTAAATAAATTTTGGATTTATTTAATTAACATTGAATTTATGATTTCATTAATTAAATAATATAAATTATTTAATTAACATTAGAAGAATGAATAGAAATGATTTAATTAATTAAATAATATAAATTATTTAATTAACATTAGCGAAATGGATGGATTATGAATATGAATTTAATTAAATAAATAAAATTTATTTAATTAAATAGATGATGACATGGGTACCTAGGGCAAGCGTGCTACAAGATGCCTAAATGATGTAATGCCGAGACAGGTGTTGCAAGAGGACAATTTTGGGTGTCTACATTTTGCCCCTCTTTGAGATGATGTTCGAGATGATGTGATTTGTGTCGAGTAACATCATTTCAAAGAAACTAAGGTATGGATAGAGGAAAAATGGATAATGATATCAGAATATGATGATGCCCCCTCGAGAGGATAGGCGGGTTGAACAAACATGGGTAGGCTCTCGAAATGAAAGGGATGGGTCAAGAACTAAAGATGAAGGAATGGATGATACGTTATGCTGCAATGAAAGATGAGCAACCATGATGTTTGATATAGCACTAGATGTTATGCACCAAGATATAAGGACCAAGGTGACGATGTGTCTCATGCCCCAGCGTAATACAACCTTGTCTAGACGTATGAGGAAGTAGACTTAGAGCATTAAAGTCCTAATGCACAAAAGGTATTATGTGACCTTAGATGCAAAGGATAATGCAAAAAGATATTCCAACACACACAAGATATGAATATTAGCTGGAATGATATGGATTTGATACAAATGCAAGATAAAATGATAACACACACAAGCAAGCAAGCAAGCATGCACAAATGATACAAAAACAAACAAGGTATTGCCCCTGTCAAGTTGTAAACCGTTGATTGATTGACTGATTGATTGATGATGGTGACTAATGATGATAGTGTTGTCATTGTGGGGAAAGACATATCCCTAGATCAACACAAGGATGACTGACAATTGATAGATTGACTTTGATTGATTGGGTTTACAACAAGATTAGGATTAAGACCAAAGGATGTGATTGGATAATTTGACAAGATTGATCGACTTGATTGATATGGATTGACTTGCATTTGAATTATTGCTTGAATTTTTGTTGGCTATTTGATTTTTTTGTATTTTTGGGGATATTTTGATTTTTTTGTATTTTGAAATGTTTTGATTTTTTTGGACTTTTGGAATGTTTTGATTTTTTTGGACTTTTGGAATGTTTTGATTTTTTTTTAATTTTGACATGTTTTGACCGTTTTGGACTTTTGACATGTTTTGAGGTGTCAAAGGATGAAAATTTGAATAGCCTTTGTGCTAGATACCAATGACAAGGGGAAAACCAAGTCTAGGTGCAAGGGTGGGTGATGGGATAAGGGATAAAAGGCTCATGATAGATGGATGGATGGTATTGATGTATGCATCATAAGACAGCAAGGATGTGATCTCCAAAGACTATGTCGCATAGGAATAACATGCCCTATTTTAGGTACAAGACTTAGGATTTTTCTGGACAAAATTTATGACAATAGGATAATGACATGATTGGTTTAGATAAATGAGGTATGTCAAGAGATACTCAAAGCATGTTTCAACCTTTGCCCCTATATCTTCATCAAGATCAAAAGAAGAAGGGTGGATGAATGGACTTGATATGATAGGTATGTATGATGGCCAAAGATGGTAGGTAGGATGGAAATGATATGACAGGAATGATAGGTTGGATAGATAAGACATTGTGCCCCCAAGTGTAAGTGACATAGAAGATCAACCTACGCATGATGCCTGTTTGCCAGGTTTTCATCATGGTACTTATCCAAGGCGCCTGTTTACCAGGTTTTCACCGTTGGACGAAGGGATTTCTCTTTACTCTTTTTGTTTTATTCTTTCTTTTATTATTTTTGACTTTTTGACTTTTTGACTTTTGGATAGGAGGGACTTAAGTGTCTAGTTGCATGAAAGGTGATAGTCCCACTAGGGATGGATGTCATTGCATGGACCATGTCAAATGTCATGATGCTCATAGATGTTGGTAAGGGATGACATGAAAGGGAGATGGAGTAGGTAGATGATGGATTATGATGTGGATTATGGAGGACAATAATGGATTATGATGTAGATTATGTAGGGAAGATGATAGGGATTATATGGGACTTATGCAAAAGATGAATGGGGAGGCTTAGCCAAAAGCATGGACCATAGGAAGATGATGTTGGAGATATGTAGGATAATGAGTGAAGGATGAGTAGGAGGAGTTATGTGGATTTGTTGTGAAATGGAAGGGAACCATGACCAATGGTTGCACACATTGTGATAAACTTTGAAGCTTTTGATGGGAAGGTGGTGTAGGAAGCAATGGAGATGTTTGCTTAGGAGATGGGTGATGAAGTGCTTTAGGTACCCACATAGACTTAGTATTTTTATGACTTTTATTGGGCTTGTGGGTTTTCAAAATTTGAGATTTTTGGATGGAATGTGTATTTTGGATGGGAGGGGATGGTTGGGATTTTTGTGACGTGAATGCCTCGTTGACTTGATTTCTTTTTGCTTAGGTACCCAAACCATTTTGTTTTTAGACTTTTCTTTTGAAGGTATGGGCTTATATAGCTTTTTAGATGTACTTGGCTTTGACTTTTTGAAATTGTATTCTAAGGCATTAAGACCTTTAGAATTTTTGACTTTATAAATAGAGGCATCCAAATTTTTATTTTTGAATCCCATGGGGTGGATGGAATGAGTGGAAGCTTTATGTTTACACAATGTGTGCATTTGTTGGTCATGACTAGGATATTTAGGGTATTTATGAATGATTGGAATATTAGGTGTTGGAAGCAATGGTGGCAAAGTTGATGGTGGAAGGTGTATGGTCACATGCTTTTGACACTTGTAGGATAATGGAGATGGAATGGCAGTGTATGTTTTGGGAATATGATAAGGCTTGTGGTGAAAAGTGGACTTGGGATGCATGGAGGAAGTACCAACATCTTGAGATTGGTGTCCTTGGGGTATGCAATGGACAATGGGACTAGGTGTAGGTGGAACACTAGACACGAGTTCCTTATTGGAAAGACCAAGTGGATATGATGGAGGACTTGCAATGGGGTCGATAGTGGATGATGGAGGATTTAAAGGATCTTGAGTATGTTCATTTAGATCCACATTATTGGTTTGATCTTCTATACTAGCTTGGGAGGCAAGTGTCTCATCAAGGAAAGTGGATCTTGATGGGGTTTGGGTGGGATCATGAATGGCATAACAGTCAAGGAGTGGATCATTTTGGACTTCTTGGTCAATGGTAGGGTCTTGGTCAAAGATGGGGTTGTCGTGGATGATATAATTGGGATTGAAATCTTTGTCAAGGGTAGGTGTATTTTGGATGTCTTGCTCATGGATGGGTATAGGATCAAGTTGCTCATAAATAGCTTCTTCATAGGTAATATCTTGATCATAGAAAATATATACGTTATGGATAGGTTGGATGAAAGTGATTTGATCTTGATTAGGACTAGGGCTTGATGTTTCCACATGCTTGGGAGTAAACTCTTGACATATGTCTTGGGTTGCTTGAATGGAAGTGGAAGGGGATGACTCTTGAATAGGCTCGACATGTTCTAGATGGTCAACAACATGGAGACATGATGGAGATTGACTTGGACTTATGAGGGGAGACTCTTGACTTGGCTCAAGGGGTTGAGGATGACATGGTTGACTTGAAGGACTTGGCATGATATTTGAGGACTCTTTTGTATGTTCAAGTATATGTGTTGAATGACATGGTGGCAATTGATTCCTTTCTTGTAGCCCTTGGGTCACATCCTTTGTAGGTGGATTGGTGGATTTATGTAATGCCATCAATTTATGTTTTAAATATCTAAATGTAAGGCCTTGATTTGATGGAGGATTAGATGATGGTGGGGGTAATGAAGAGTTTGATGGATCAGAAGGTGGAGATTCCAATGAATTAGGACTTGGACATGGTGGCTTATGGATAGGCATTTGATTGGATGATGGTAAGGGTGCATGGACTAGATTGGTGTTCCCCTTGTCAAAGGTGTCATTAAGACTTAAAGGCTCTTGATGTTGTTGCCAAGGTGGACTTGGGATCCTATATTCTTGTTGTGATATGGGTGGATATGTTGATGTGGCATTGACATGATAGGTAAATGGGTTTGGTTGGCATGATGATGAAGGTGACACATAGGATTGTGGTTGAAAGTCTTGAGGTTGGAATGGTGTTTGGACTTGTGATATGATTTGTTGTTGTGATGATGATGGAGGGGTTGAATAGGATAACGACTGTTGAAAGGTTGATTGATGTGGATAAGGGTTGACATTAGAAGAGTTGTGATAGGTTGATGAAGGGGAAACTTGATATGTGGATGGATGAGGTTGATATGATGATATAGGTGACACATAGGGTTGATGTGAAATGTGTTGATGTGGTGATTGGACTTGATAATGTGCTTGTTGGACTTGACAATTGGCCATGAGATATTGAATTTGTGCTATGAGTTGTTGCATTTGAGGTGATTGGTTTGTTTGAAGATGTTGGATAATGTTATGGGCGCTGTGAATGATTTCTTGGGTTAAAAGTATTTGATTTGTTTGAGCTTCATGAAGCATGTGAATAAGCTCTAGTGCTATGTCTTCGAATGTTGTCATGGTGCAAAATGATGTTGATTGGATTGAAGAGATGATGATGATGATTAGGATATGATGTGGAATGACAAGATTGTATGATTTGGATGATGTGGCAAGTGTTTATTGGAAGTTTGACTTGGGAAATATCAAACACAATATCTCACATGTAAATGCATGAACACACACACCAAACACAATGATAAATTTGTCTTTGAAGATTAAATGTTATGATTAAGCAAGCACTCGAATACACAACAACAAGCCCTATGACTAGTCAAGTGGGGTATGGCCAATTAGGTCTCAAGCTAGTCTGCACAAGGTTGACTAAGGATGATTTGTAAGAAAAATCCTACCACACAGCTGGGAGAAAGGGGTAACCCACCCTTCACCTTCACTTCCCAAAGGTATAAAGTTCTTTGGGGCTTAGCCAAGAGTGACGAGATTTTAACTCCCAAACAAGCGTGTCTTTCGATTCACACTTCAATTGAGGTCATCCCTAGGGGTGATGAAATCCCCTAGCAGGCCTCCTAGGAAGGGTTTGACAAAAGCAAACCAAGTGAGGTGTTTGTGATCACACACACACTTGATTCACACTCACAGTGATTAATTTCCTTTTAGAAAATTGAAATGTGTGTAAAGCAATTCAAACACTTGTTCTTTTTAACCCCAAATCAAGATGTGTGATTGAAGACAATAGTTAATTTTAGCCTCAATTTTTGATATGTGATTGAAAACAAGATTCGTTTTAAGAGCCCAAATCCAAATGTGTGACAAACAATGATTAAGAGGTGAAAGATTAAACGAGTGCACCTGGAAGTTTTCGCTTTCCAATCTTCTGTCTATGACTGATATTGCTGCTACTATAGCTTCTTATGATCACCTACAAGATCAAAAAACAATATTATAATGCAGCCAAAGAAAAGAAAAAGAAAAGAAAAAGACAAGTTCATCAGAAAATTTCAATTTCAGATATTTTTGACATAGCCGAATTAGATTTTAGTATTTGACAATTTTTTTGATCTGAAAAATGAAAAATCAAAGAAAGACCCCTACTAATTTTCTGAGAGCTTTCCAGAAATGTAAAGAAGTAAGAAAAATTCCTTGTTTTGCTCTCAAAAACGTGGATTTGTGAAAACCATATAGAAAACGAAGATTGAATTTTTTCGCATTGTATTTGACCTCCAAACTAAATCTATAAAACATAGACCCCCATTAGAATTTCAAGATTTCCAAAAATGTAAAAATTTCTAAAAAATTCATCGATTTGGTCCAGAAAATCAATTTTATGAAAATAATTAAAATCAAAATAACTTCCACAAAAATGATCATAAACCCTTGATTTTTTTACTGTAGCCTCTTGAAATGATGTACAAGATTTTGTAAAAATATTGTAAAAAAATTCAGCTGTGTAGAAGATATGAAGAACTTTGTAAAACCTGCGGTTTTGTCCAAAAACTGGCAGATCTGCAATAAAATGTCAATAAAACCTGCAAAAGGCAAGCTATATCAAAGGATTCACGTCGGGTTCACCAAATGTAGATAAGGGTAAAAAATCAGATTTAATGTTTAATGAAAACAATAAACTAATTAGATCCTATCAAGCACAATAGAGCACAAACTAGCATGAAAATTAAAACAAGAAAGCAAAGCAAACCGATCTCCAAGCTAGACTTGATTTATCTCCATTGCTCTTCTCCACCTGCATGAGAATGCGATATTTTGAAGGGTTGACAATGGAGGAATGTTGAGTGCTCATTCCTGCAGCATAACGACTTGACAATGACAATGACAAATAGAGAGAATGATAGGTAGAGACAGAAGACTGATTTTGACAGAGTCTGGATGCTAGACGAATCAACCCCCTAAATGGATTGTGAGAGGCCATATTTATAGAGCCGTGACGTTGACGAAGATAAGATTTGACAAGATTCGACAATGAGGATTTGATTTTTGACAAAAGAGGAAATACAACGAGATGAGATAAGATTTCAAAAAAGATGGAAAGATTTCATTTCCTGTTTTAAAAATAAATCTTAAAAAAGACGAGAAGATAATTGATGAATTATCTAATTAAATAAATTAATTAGATGCACACGAGTTTCAATTTTGGAAAGAAAGCGACAAGATCTTTTTTAGGATTTTATTAATTAAATAAATTTTGGATTTATTTAATTAACATTGAATTTATGATTTCATTAATTAAATAATATAAATTATTTAATTAACATTAGAAGAATGAATAGAAATGATTTAATTAATTAAATAATATAAATTATTTAATTAACATTAGCGAAATGGATGGATTATGAATATGAATTTAATTAAATAAATAAAATTTATTTAATTAAATAGATGATGACATGGGTACCTAGGGCAGAGCGTGCTACAAGATGCCTAAATGATGTAATCTTTGAGACAGTGTTGCAAGAGGACAATTTTGGGTGTCTACAATATAAACAAAGATACATTTTTAGAATCTCATATACCCGAATGAGGGTTTTCAACAGTAAGGTGAGGAAATATGTGTTTTCTCCAGAATATTATATACCCACATAGGGATTTTCTACAGAAAGAAGGACGAGTTGGAATATAACTAAAAATACATTCAGAAATGCATTTTCTTCACAAACATCAAATACCCATATGATGGATTTAAAGTAGATATAGAAAATGCAGAAATACATAATGGGTCGAGCCCAGTTTTTTCATGAATAATTAAATGCACAAATTTTCCTTCATTTTCCAGCATACCCACATTGGGGTTTGAATTTAAAAGACAAATTTCCTCAAAATACAATTTACCCACATTAGGATTTGTGAACAAAAAATATAGCGTCTACAATTTTCAGTTACCCATAAAGGGTTTTATTAGGAAACCACGAAGATTTCAAAGGAAAGCAACAGTCATGGTGGGTCGAGCAAGCTTCAGAAGAAGTACGATTTCTTCAAAAACAATGAATGCCCACGTCTAGTTTTGTTTCTGAAAGTGCAAAAGAGCAGGAAAATCATGATGGGTGGAGCTCAAAATACTTAGAAAGCTCTTAGCAAATATGTTCATGGTGCAGCCTGTAGATGGCCTTAGAGTTTTAAAATAAAAATGACATCTTGCTGGAGTATATGAAGCTTTTTAGCTTTTGTTTTGTAGAAAGACAAGGAAACAGGATGGAGAAGTGAGACTTTACCATGCGCACCTGAAGAGGACCAAGATGTACGCGGCCAGCTCTTAATAAGCTCAAACATATAGCTTCCAAAATAGGCTTGAGGTTCCATAATGGCATTCCAAAGAAGATATAAACAAAGCACAAAAAATGAGATAGAGATATCAGATAGTTATCTCATGGCGCGACCTGTGAGATTTTCATTTTACCATCAAAAGAGCTCAAAGAATGATGAATGAACAGTCAGTGATTCTTACCCATGAAGCTAAGAGGAAACCTCATTTTGTCTCTTGCAAAATCAAACCAAAATTCCCAAGTCAAGCTTGTGTATGGTGGCCAAATGGCATGGCATTAACAAATAGACACAAGAAGTAGAAATGCATCATAAACTATGTTACAACCGCGATTGTGTTTTCTTAATGATCAAAAGCAACAGGGAAAATGAATGAATGTTAGTTAAATGCTCACCATGAGCAGTAGAGACAAAATCTAGCAAAGGTTCGATCACAAGCAAAGCTCGAATGGAGGCTCAAAAGCTAAAACCCTAGCTCTCATACATGGCGGCGGCTCAGAGCCTTTTCTTCACAATCTTTTCTCTCAAAATGATGTGAATAGTGAATGAGGAGCAAGGTTTTGTTTTAGGGTTTTCCCAAAGACCCTAAGTTGACTTAGGGATTTTCCCTTAGTTTTATTAATATCAATGCCCAAATCAAATACACCTAGTAATGGCCGATTTACATAGCCTTGAGTAGAAAGCCCAAGGTAGAACCAGAATGTAGGAATATGATGATAAATCAATCATTTTGAATGTATGGGAAAGTTCCTACATACTATTCGGATTCAAGTTTTTATCCAGCAAATAAAAAAATATTAAAGACTCGAAGGAGTTCAACGTGCTAAGGAAGGTTGACATCCATTGACTTCGTTAGCAATTCTCTTTCCAATTGTCATATTACATGTGCCTTGTCATGATTCATCCCATGGATTTCCTCTCATGTATTTTTCTTATCTTCCATGTGTCTTGTTCCTATAAAAGACTAGAAGATGTTTCATTCTAAGTCAAGTTCAAACTTTGTGGATGTTAGAAGAGCCAAAACTTCTTTAAGTTTTGTTCTTTTTCTTGTTTTTTGAATCATTTTGGATTAAAAACTTGTATGCACATAGAGCCAATCAATATCAAAGCTAATTTGAAAGCTACTGACTACTATCTTGTGTAGTTGGTTGTTTGTTCCACTGGACAAGACTATATGTTGCATCATTTAAAGGTACACACAAAACCTACCTGATGTCCAAATTAAACCCCCTTCTTTAAAAGCTCACATAATTCTATGCCTAGTTGTGAAGCAATCTAGTGAAGTATAGAGTGGTTTTCTTTTATTTAGTTATTCTTGAGGCATGCGTGGATAATACCCGAGAGCTCTTTTACTTTTCAAGTATTTTTTATGCTTTCTTTTAGACTAGATGTTTAAATTTCAAAAAATGTTCCAAAAAATAGTTGAATGAATGGAAATTTATTGCAAATATTTCATTTCCATTGTATTTCTTGATGCTTAAAGCTAAATTTTCTTAAGTGATAACAATTTTGTTTGAAATTCATGAAATATTATTGCATATTTGTCGATTTCATGGAAATGTTTGATGATCAACCTGAGAATATATTCTATTGAACCTTATGATTCCTTTTAGAATTGGAAATTACCATTTACCCATCATGATTAACAACATTGTCACAACGAACCCTGATGAAAACCTAGTATGGCCTCAAGACCTGACTTAAACGAGCCTTGGGATTAAGCTGGGTAAGCCTGAAGATTTACGTTGTCTTGGTTTAGTCTTTCAAGTAAAGATAGGTTCCCACGGTCTATCTGTGAAGATTTATCTATATTGTTGGTGTGCAGCTAACATCATCATCAATAGGAATTGGAACTAGAAGGAGGGTCACCTTTCATACCTTCCCTTTTGGTTTTGTTTGGAATTAGTATTAGTTCTGGGTTTGAGAATTTCTTTCAAGACTATAGTCTATTCAAACTGGTTGTAATAACATGGAAGTCTAGAAACTCTGGAGAGTCCTTAACCATAGATTGTATCCTTTGAGATTGTTTACCTTTGGTAGGGTCACCGAGTGTAGAATTCATGATACAACTAAACACGGTGAATTGGATTGTGATTTTTTTTTTACTAGGGTAAGTTTGGGCACACATAAAGTGATTTTGTTAATGGAAGAGGTTTTGACTACTAAAAGAAAGGAACCATTAATGAGAATAATTTCAAATTATGATAAAATGCATAACCCTAGTAAAACTAAAAAATGTTCAAAACTTAATTGCTAAATCAAAATAGTTTATTAACTACAATTCTTATGAAGAAAATAAAGTTTTGTAGGAAAATGGGAAAGAATGTTGAGACTTGGAAATATTGTATCAGAAACGAGAAAATAGAAGTGGTGAGTCATCATTCTTGTTACACGTGAAAGACGGTCACAAAGTGGAAAAGTGGGAAAATCAAGCGGGAGACACGTGATTTTTGCTTCAAACTGAAAAATTCACAAGTTAAAAAGGGAAATT
This sequence comes from Sequoia sempervirens, assembly GCA_007258455.2. Classification (NCBI taxonomy): domain Eukaryota; kingdom Viridiplantae; phylum Streptophyta; class Pinopsida; order Cupressales; family Cupressaceae; genus Sequoia; species Sequoia sempervirens. Next base: position 20,744 of record VDFB02299761.1, read on the forward strand.
TTCTTAATCTCATGAAAAATACAAAATATCAAGTTTTAACTTTCTCTTTCTCTATTAATAGTATAAATTGTGATGTTTCTTGGTTTAACAAAGTGAAAAGTGAAGACAGGGCTGAGGATTTGAAGAATCTCAGAGAAGAGGAAAATCAATAAGTGAACACAACCATTCATGGAATTGAATAGAAAGAAGAAGAAAACCATGAACCAGGGTTGGGAGAAGCTAGAGTATGGAGGACTCTACAAAGGTGTGTGCAATCAACCTTTAACGAGGTCATTTTCATACATATAAACCAATTTATTAGTAAGTATGCCTTTGAATTTACATTTATTAAATGCATAAAAATTAAAATAATTCATTGTTATAGTAGGAAATTTGAAGCCTATTCAAGTGAATTTAAAGATAAGCATGTTGTAATTCGTACAAGGAATACCATGAGAATAGTGATAGAGATTAAAGTAAATTTCTTAGTTAAGGTTAGTCATTGGTTAGGGTAAACTTTAGTTAGTTAGGTTAGTTTTCTTTCGTAGGGTTTTTTTTTTTCATTTGTTATTTTTTTTGTTCTTCTTTCTATTTTGTTCTCTGTGTTAACAAATTCTACTTAATTTAACATACACATGAGAGAAAATTAAAATATTCTAGAAATGTTGCACTGTGAAATGAAAAGAAACAAAATCACACACAATAAATACATGCTTAAGTTTGAAAAACAAAAAAAATTCATATATATATATGTGTGTGTGTGTGTGTGTGTATTTCGTATATACATGGAAATAAAAAAAATTCTTGTTGTAAAAGTACTAAAAAAGAAAAAAGGAGGGGCTCGAGCTGCAAGAACAAGGTGGTCACTTATTCAATCTGAGACGCTTCATCTATAAGAGTAGAGTATCCTAAGTAAGCATTGTCTTGGTGAGCATCAAAGTCAGGGGTATGGAGGTCAGTCAAAAATGGCCAGAGATGAACTATTTCTCCTCATTCCATAAATCAATGAATGTCATCAGTAGAAGGAATCCCAACGGTCGGGTGTGCAATAGATAGAACATAGTAAAAGTTCCCCAGGAAATCATGTCGCACTATCATATTTGCAACAATGCAAACTTCTTCAATGCAAAGCCCAAGATCCAAGAGCGAAGCTATGAACCATGAAGCTAAATCCAGATTCAACCAGTAGTATGCTTTGGACTCAATGAAATTGTCTCTAAGGACCAAGTACAAATTTGGTGTAGTAAAGTCAGGAGTCTGTAGAAAGAAATTTTTTTGAAGCCACTGGGTAGTAATGTGACCCATGAAGGCATTCTGGCAACGAACACAGGTCAAGAAAATTGGAGTATCCATGGCCTGGAAGCAAGCAAGCATAAGCAGAGTGGAAAATCTAAATGATAATTGAAAGAAAGATAAAGAAAATGTGAAGAATTTGAAAGAGAAGTGTCAAATTTATAGAAAATCGTGAGGAATTTGTGGTACATAGTTTCCTAGAGAGAAGTATTGGAAAATGAAAGTCGAGGTGGAAACCAAACAAGTTTCTCTAGAGAAGAATGTTAAACCAAATTAATTCTCACATAATTAGTGGAAATTCGCTTCGAAGTTTTCAAGTACAAAGATCATAAATTGAGCAAATTGAAGATTTCAAAATTAATGGTGGTCATTTCATTACATTTTATTAAGCTGTATTAATCATGAAGGTGTCCATGTGTGCAATTCAGAGAGGAAAATCAAGCCGGAAAGGTAGCACACATCGACATCTCAGAATTGAGAAGGAATAATGTGTGTGTGTTAAGGCATGTGAACTAAATCCAGAGTATTACGGTCGGAATTAATAGTCATGATGACAACTCTAATGTATTAATGTGTTGCAATGCTATCAAATCGGAATTGCTAGTCGAGTGTTTAGCAATTGCCATAAAATTAAGATGGAAGGGTGGTGACCGGTGGTTCTAAATTTAGATTTAACTTGGCGATTTAATTGTTTGTTGCTAAATTTTAATTTATGCATACTTTCTAACATATAATGAATTGTAGTTAGTTGGGATTTGGCATAAGGGTGGTAAAATTTAGCTGGAAAATTGCACTTACAGGGAATAATTAAATGAGTTCCTATAAATTGGTGAAACAATGAAGGGATTTGTATTGAATGAAAAATCAAAAGGTAACCTTCGACACTACCACTATAATTCCCAACCTAATAGTGGGCTTCATTTCCTACAAGTTGAAGAAAATGATCTTACAATGAAATATAAAAAAAAAGAGTATCAAAGAAATATCAAAAGAGAAAAAATTCAACACTTTAGGCTATCCAAATATCTCTACTGGGGCTATGGATGCCTAACTGGTAGTAGAGCTATGTTTGGGGGAATTACAGAGATAACCTTGCCAGGGCTATGGATTCTTGAATGGAAGCAAGGCTCTATCCATGATTGGCTTTGGAGGATTACCAAATTATGTAGTTCAATGTCAATGAACTAGTTTTTTCACCAAATTTTGGAAATTGGAATTAATCAAAGCACACACTAATATTTTTCAGAGAAAATTTATTTTCTTTATGTCAGAATCCAAGTAAAGGTAAGAAGTTATTCTTTTAAAATATGTATAAGTTAATATTTTTAGCGGGTGATTTAATCCTGAATTTCTTTTAAATTTGGTTTTATTGGTTGCAAGTTGTTGTGTGGTCTCACAACATACTCCAAGACTGTAAAGATTGGGGACCCAAGTGAAAACTAATGCTTATGGCAAGTGCTAGCTAGTTGAGGAGATCACCGAGAGGTAAAATTTAAAAGAAAATTTTCTAAGTATTTCATGATTCAAGAGTATCGAGTACCAAGAATCAGGTATCGAGAAGATAGAAGTGTAAGAAAAGTTAATGCAAGGTTTTGAGCATAACGTTTTGGTCTGGTAGCAAAGTTCTGATAAAATGGAAGTTTCAATAAAATTCAAGGTCTGAGAAAGTTTGTTTGTGCCAAGGTATTAGGTACCAGGTAACAATGCTAAGTTTAAAGTTAAATGTTTAATTTTGCCCAAAGGTCCAAAGGTCTAGTAACCCAACTTAAATAGAATAATTACGTGAGAATATGATATTTTAAAAGTGTGATATTTATGATGGTTTAAATTGATGATTAATGATTTTTTTTTCATGAGAGTTTTATGAATGTTTTAAAAGGGATCTAATATGTGGAATTTGTACTTGCAGGAGAAGTAGATTGTGATGCAACATTCAAGTATGGACGCTCAGGAAAATTTGGATCACAAATAGAATCATATCTAGATCAGGTGATGTATTCTAAGAATTTATATGTGAAGAAGCTTGAGTTTTTCAAAATATCAGGAATCTTGGTATTACGAATGCGGTGAAAGAAAGAACCAACCTCTGGTGTAGCCCATTCTTGAGAGTAGAAAGCTCAAGGTAGAACCAGAATTTAGGAACAAGATGATAAAGCAATCATTCTAAATGTATGGGAAAGTTCCTACATACTATTTGGATTCAAGTTAGTATCCTGGCAATAATAAAAAAAATTAAATACCCGAAGGAGTTCAATGTGCTTAGGAAGGTTGAAATTCATTGAATTTGTTAGCAATTCTCTTGCTAGTTGTCATATTCCACGTGCCTTGTCACAATTCATCCCTTGTATTTCTTCTCATGTATTTGTATTATCTTCTTTGTGTCTTGTTCCTATAAAAGACCAGAAGACATTTCATTCTAAGTTAAGTTCAGAATTTGTGGATGTTGGAAGAGTTAAAACTTCTTTAAATTTTGTTCTTTTTTCCTGTTTGTTGAATCATTCTAAATTAAAAACTTGTATACACTTAGAACTGATCAATATTGAAGCTAATTTAAAAGCTACTGACTGTTATCTTTTGTATATTTTTGTTTGTTCCGTTGGACAAGACTGTATGTTGCGTCATTTAAGGGTACATACAAAACCTACCTGGAGTCCAGATTAAACCCCCTTCTTTAAAATATTGTACCAATATATGCCTAGTTGTGAAGCAATATGGTGAAGTATATAGTGGTTTTGTTTGATTTGGCTAATTCTTATGGCATGCGTGGATAATACCCGAGAGCTCTTTTACTTTTCAAGTATTTTTTATGCTTTATTTTAGACTAGATGTTTAAATTTCAAAAAATGTTCCAAAAAATAGATGAATAAATGGAAATTGATTGCAAATCTTTCATTTCCATTGTATTGTTGGATGCTTAAAGCTAAATCTACTTAAGTGATAGAAAATTTGTTTAAATTCATAATATATCATTGCATATATGTCGATTTCATGAAATTGTCTAATGATTAACCCAAGAATATCTTCTATTGAACCTTACGATTCCTTTTAGAATTGGAAATTACCATTTACCCCTCGTGATTAACACCATTATCACAACAAACCCTGATGTGAACCTAGTATGGTCAAGACCTAACTTAAATGATCCTTGGGATTAAGTTGAGTCGACTTGAAGATTTAGGTTGTCCTGGTTCATTCTTTCAAGTAAAGCTAGGTTCCCGCAGTCTATCTGTGAGGATTTATCTACAATGTTGGTATGCGACTAACATCATGATCAACAACATTGTCTAGAAAGGCTCATAGCCCAGGCTCACTACTAGAATAGAAATAAAAAATAAAATAGATTGTTACAAAGATAACACAATCTCAATGCAACATAGAATCCACCACAATAGCTCCAATAAAACTCTCAGTCTTCAAGTGATCAAGATACCTCCATATCACTACATTCAAAAATATTGCATTATATCTCACATTACATTTCATACTTCTACACTTAATTTCACATCAAAACACACAATTCTATTCCACACTTCATCTTGCATCAATTCACCTTACATTTATACCAACCACAACTTGAAAACATCTTCAAGTTTGTTACACTCACCTTACACTTTACAAATTCAAAATAGGTTGGCACTAAGCATTCTCACGGTGGATAAGAATGAAAGTGGACCAATTATACAAAACTTAATTGGGACCCAAATCAACTCTTACATGCCACACTACTTTTTCATTAATACTTGAACATCTTTGAATGTAGTGTAAACACCAAGTCAGTCATTACCCATGCAAACACCATTAAATTTTGAATTACATTCTTCCTCAAATCCAAGGATGACTTGTGAACCACACACCATGCTTCATCAAAATCTAGAATATTCCTCTAACATCCTAAAATCCATCAAACTTCTTCACAACAATTCACACCTTTAGAATGTACATTCCCAATACACTCACACTACACTACCAAACATTGCAACTCTAAAATCCATCTTCTAGAGAACCAAACCATGAATCCTCTTGACACAAGAAAGAGATCAACACCATCAACATACATTTAGAATCATAAGACCTGAAGAAAAACTGGAGAGAAACATGTAGAAAAACATTTCTCCCAAACACCTATGTAAGCAACACTGTAAAACCAATTCACACACTAGTGAACAAAACTTCTTATGCACATCGATCCAGAAACCCAAATTCTATATATAGAAACTCTAAACACCTATAACCAACATATCCAAACCACACAAGCATATCTTCAACCTAGAAGAAATACAAAGAAAAACTAAAACACCTCTACAACACCCTATTACCTCTTTTGATCAATTTTCTCAATATTATTGACATCTTTATCACTACCACAACTATAAATAGAAGCTTATTAAAGTAACACTAGAGGTTAACATCAATAACTTAATTGATGGAAACATAATGTAACCAATCAAAGAAAAAATATCTCTCAACCACTGCACAACTGACATCAATGACAACACCTTCATACTTGCAACAATCTCCTCCTTTGTCATTGATAGAAACAAAAGATGTGAAAAAACATAAAATACAACATACACATTCTCCTTTTTCAAAATTAGAAACATACACAACACTCTCTCCTTCTTACAATATTTTTCATGTGTCACTCTCCCCCTATATAGATAGATATTTTCATATGAATTTCTCTCTCCCTTTGACATAAATGGAAAAGGATAAAATATTTTGTAATGTTCTCCCCTTTGACATCAAACCAAGATACTTTCTACTGCTCTAAATACTCCCCCTTAGAAGTATACACCAACCAAATCAGTAACCACTCACTCCAATAATGTCACTACCTACTCCCCTTGAGAGGTAGCCACCAACATCAGTCTAGACAAGGAATGAATCCATAAATCCACTAGACTAATGCATCTCCCTATGAATCTAATTAAAAAGAAGGGAAATAACCCTCAACTTCTCTTGAAGATACTCAAAAGTATCCTTAGGAAGACCCTTAGTAAATATGTTAGCAATTTGATCCTTTGTAGGTACATATTCAAGCTTCACTTCATTCTTCACAACCTTCTCTCTTAGAAAGTGATATCTGATTGAAATATTTTTTTTCCTTGAATGCATCATAGGGTTCTTTAAAATATTGATTGCAATTTTATTATCACAAAAGATAGAAATAGGTTCATCATACACCACTCTAATATCCTTCAATGTTTTCCTCATCCACAACACTTGTGTGCTGTGAGATGTTGTTGCAATATACTCAACCTCTGTAGTAGATAAAGAAACAAAATCTTGTTTCTTACTTATCCATGATACCAATATGCATCCAATAAAAAATGCACCACCACTTGTACTTTTCCTATCATCCACACAACCAGCCCAATCTACATTTGAATAAGCACTTAATGTGAAATCAGTATCCTTCAGATACCACAAGCTATAATCTTGAGTGCCCTTCAAATATCTAAATATCCTCTTCACTACTACAACGTGTGTCTCTTTAGGATCTTCTTGGAATCTATCCACAAGACAAACGGTGTCACATCTCAATTTCCTTACTTGCATTTAATAATGTTAAGTTAATTGAAATAATTGAAAAATGAAATTTGATCAATGTAATAATATTAGAAAAATAATTATCTTGCAAATTTATGATTTAAGATAATTATTTTATAATTATTATCAGTTAAAGGTTACTGATGAACAATTAAAAGTGCAAGAGTGTGTATGCAGGAACAAGTTGAAGAATGAGAACATGGTTGACAGAGGAATGCTTAGTTGGATGAAAAATGGTAAGCAAGGATAGAATGTGGAATCTCACACACCACAGTATACCATGACATATTCATTTGTCTTGCAATTGATAGATATCATTCTTACTTGTTTGGAAATCGTGAATGGTTAGATAGGAAATCTTATGAAAGAATAAAATTTATTGTATCACTTGTCTTACCTTGTCTATTCCAAAGATAATTTGATAATGGTATTGGAAATTCATTTGATTATACATAATTATCATAAGAAGAATGATTATATTATTTGTTCTTTTAGAAGAAATTGAAAGTAAGCTCTTGATAAAGGAACTAAAAATATATGTTTATGAATTTAAATATATATATGTAACTATACATATATATCTATATACATATATATACAAATATGTTGTAAAGGATTTTAATGATGAGTGTTCCTTTTATTTAAAAATTCCTTACGAAACTATATGGAAGGAAATGATGACAATTAATATTCATATAACCCCATTCATAATTGAATAAGGTTGATTCCTCCCATATTAGAGTGAAGGGAATAATGCACAGAAAACAGAGGAGTGGGCGACTAAGTGATGGAGGTATGGAGAATCAAGACCACTCCAAATATAGTATGCAAAATTGATGGAAAATGTGTGGGGAATTTTGAAAAAAAAATAGGAGATATTATATAAAAAAGATAGAGAAGATTGTTGGATATTGCTGATATGTGGTTTTCATTGATGTCAACACTATTTCCATTAATGTCTTTAAGGTTGTATATGTCAAGGATATTGAGAAAATTGTAATAAAATAAGTTGCAAGTTGTCTGTGATGTAGTGAAGTTTAGTATGGTGGCTAGCTCAGTATATTGATGATAAGAGGTTGCAGATTAAAGGGTTTGTTGGCAAGTATATCTAGTTTATCCACATGAAGTTTCAGAGGTTCACATGAAGATTTGATGGAGTTATGAGTATCTATGTTCTAATAGTTGTTTTGTTGCTTTACTTGGTGTTCCTAAAAGAAGATAATGTGATTCTAGTAATTTGAGTTGTTGTGGATGCTTCTATGGTGATTCATGATGTTTGTGGATGTTTCTATATTGTGCTCTATCTATGTTGTTGGTCCACATTGATCGTTGTGCTCATGATTGGTGATTTTCTTTTGTGAGTTCATGTTTTTCATGATCATGGCCGACAAGGTGATTGTAGCGTGTTGCGGATATTCAAGGCATAAATTTTGAAGGTGTTCCATATTTAAGGATGTTGTTTTGGGTCCTTACTATGTTTTGGCCAACATTGCTTTGTTCGCATTGATACATTGTTTATTGATTTGGGCTGATAGTTTGTACACATTTCATATTTTGTTGGGCCAACATGTAGTTGATGTTATCCTTAGTTGCGTATATATATGATCAGTTGTTTATACCATTTGAAGGTGTGGTGTGTGATGTATGTTGTGTGCTAAGTGTGAATAATGTTCTAATCTTTCAAAGGCAGAAGTAAAGTGTGAAGAAGAGTTTATGTGCTTAACCAAAACTATAATCAGGCATTAGAATATGCTATTTTCTCAGTTCAAAATCTTCCGGATATAATTTGAATGTGACTGTAAGAAAGTGAGTCTTCTTTTGGGTAGTAAGCCGTTTTGTATTTGAGCAGTGTGCTCTAGGTAGGGTGCCTAAATGCATGTGAATTCTCCATTTATAATACTTTTATACTTTTAACAGGGTATAATCTTGTGGATTAACCTCCACCGTGGTTTTTCCCCTAATAGGGTTTCCACGTAAAAAATCTTGGTGTTATGTTTGTTTTGATATGCTAATGGTTTATGCTTTCATGTTTATTTATTAGATCTAAGAATAAGTTTAATTTGTATAATTTCTATTGCAACTGATTCACCCCCCTCTTAGTTTTCTACCCTTGTGTTTCCAATAATTGGTATCATAGTAGGTTCCTTGAAAGAAATTTAATAGCTTGAGGTGATCTAGGATGACAAAATATAAGAAGGATAGTCTAAGATTTGATGGAACTAATTACTCTTTGTAGATGCATTGGTGAACCCTACTAGACAATTACAAAGAATAGGTATATCATTCCATAGAATGGTCCTTCTATTGTAGGTGAGATTAAGG
>VDFB02299762.1:0-14481 GCA_007258455.2 Sequoia sempervirens
AAAGTTGACCGTGAAAGGAGATTAAAAATATGCATACAAATGCACAACTACAATACAATCCATAATCTCAGTCACCAAAATTAATTGATGGCCCACAAAAACTCCAACATGAGTGGTTTCCTAAATGCGGTTATAACTGCAGAAAAAATGAAGGTTCACAAATGTTGATGGAAAATATGCATGTAGAATGCACATCTACAATGTAATCCACAAGCGCAGTCACCAAATTTGATTAATGGCCCACAAAAACTCAAAAATGAGCGATTTCCTAAATGTGGCTATAACTCAACAAAAAATGAAGTTTCGCGAAATGAGATAGAAAATTAGTGTTCATAATGCAAAACTATAGTGCAATCCACAATCGTAGTAACCAAAGTTTATTGAGCCCAACGAAAACTCAAACATGGAGTGGTTTTGAAATGTGAGCTATATTTGAACAATGAAGAATTCGAGAGGAAAAGCGATAGAAAATATCGCATTATAGAATGGACAAACCTGATACCAATCCACAATGCGTGGTCACCAAAGTTGATCGATGGCCAACGAAAATTGAAAGATGAGTGTATAGAATGCATAACTACACTACAATCCACAATCATAGTCACCAAAGTTGATCGATGGCATAAAAAAACTCCAACATGATCGGGTTTCCAAATGCAGCTATAACTCAACAAAAAATGAAGGTTTGCGAAAGGTAATAGAAGATACGCATATAGAATGCCCAACTATAGTGCAATCCACAATCGTAGTAACCAAAGTTTATTGAGCCCAACGAAAACTCAAACACGGCCAGTTTCCTAAACGTACCTATGACTCAACGAAAAATGAAGGTTCGTGAAATGCCAAAGAAAATACATGTATTAAATGTACAACTATAGTGTAATGCACAATCGTAGTCACCAAAGTTGATCGATGGCCAACAAAATCTCAAAGACGAGAGTTTTCCCAAATGCGGCTATAACACAACAAAAAATGTAGGTTCGTAAAAGGCGATTAAAAATACACGTATGGCATGAACAACTACAGTGTGATCCAAAAGCATAGTCACCAAACTTGATCGATGGCCCTCAAAAACTCAAACTCGAGCAGTTTCCAACATGCGGCTATATCTGAACAAAAAATTAAGGTTGACAAAAGCTGATAGATAATTAATGTACAAAATAGACAACTATAGTGCAATCCACAATCGTAGTCACCAAAGTTGATCGATGGCCAACGAAAACTGAAACATGAGCGGTTTCCTAAGTGCTGCTATAATGCAATGAAAAATGAAGATTAGCAAAAGCCGATAGAAAATACACATAAAGAATGCACACCTACAGTGTAATCCACAATCGTAGTCACCAAAGTTGATCGATGGCCTAGAAAAACTCAAACAAGAGCGGTTTCCTAAATGTGGCTATAACTCAATAAAAGATGAAGTTGCGTAAAAGGCGATAGAAAATACGCATATAGAATGCACAACTACATTGTAATCAACAAGCACAGTCACCAAAGTTGATCGATGGCCCACAAAAAACTCAAACTTGAGCAGTTTCCTAAATGGGGCTATAACTCAACAAAAAATGAAGGTTTCCAAAAGGCGATAGAAAATATGCATACATAATGGACAACTAGAGTGCAATCCACAATTGTAGTCACCAAAGTTGATCGAAGACCCATGAAAACTAAAACACGATCAGTTTCCTAAGTACGGCTATAACTCAACAAAAAATGAAGGTTTGCGAAAGTTGATCGAACATACATGTATAGAATGCACAACTACAGTGTAATCCACAATCATAGTCACCAAAGTTGATCAGCGACCCACAAAAACTCAAACATGACCATTTTCCTAAATGCTACTATAACTTAATAAAAAATGAAGGTTCGTGAAAGGAAATTAAAAATATTTATACAGAATGCACAACTATAGTACCATCCAAAATTGTAGTCATCAAAAAATATCGATGGCCAAAAAGAACACAAACATGAGCGGTTTCCAAATTGCGCCTATAACTCAACAAAAAATGAAAGTTCGCAAAAGGGGATAGAAAATATTGGTATAGAATGCACAACTACATTGTAATCCACAAACGTAGTAACCAAAGTTGATCAATGGCCCACAAAAACTCAAACACAAGCGGTTTCCTAAATGCTGTTATAACTCTACCAAAAATGAAGGTTTGCAAAACGAGATAGAAAATACGCATATAGAATGCATAACTACAGTGTAATCTACAAACGTTGTCACCTAAGTTGATCGATGGCCCACAAAAACTCAAACACGAGCAGTTTTCCTAAATGCGGCTATAACTCAACAAAAAAGGAAGGTTCGCGAAAGAAAATACTCATATAGAATGCACAAATACAAACTTGTAATCCAAAATTGTAGTCACCAAAGTTGATCAATGGCCCATGAAAACACAAAAATGAGCGTTTTCCTAAATGCGGTGATAACACAATGAAAAAATTAAGGTTCGCGAAACACTATAGAAAATATGCATATAGAATGCACAACTATAGTGTAATCGAAACGCGTACGGTCGCAAAGCTAATCGATGGCCCACGAAGATCAAAACATGAGTGGTTTACTTTAAAATCTTTGTTATAACTCAACAAAAAATTTTGATTTTCCCAAATAAAATTGTTTCGTAAATTCGATTTTTGAAGGTTTTTTACATGTTGGTGAAAAATTTGTTTTTCAAAAAGAGGACGATCTGGGTCATCTCAGAATCAGATTCTCTACAAAACTCATTTCTCAGATTTTTCACCAAAACATTCAAACAATTTACCTCTGTTACCTCCACTGCTTCTACTTTTCAAAAAAAAGAAATTTCAAAAACAATTTATTTCCTAAATGCGTCTATAACTCAACGAAAAAGGAAGGTTCTCGAAAGGCGATAGAAAATATGTGTATAGAATGCACAACAATAGTGTCATCTACAATTGTTGTCACCAAAGTTGAACGATGGCCCACAAAAACTCAAACATGAGAGGTTTCCAAAATGTGGCTATCACTCAATAAAAAATGAAGGTTTGCGAAAGGCGACAGCAATTACGTATATAAAATGCAAAAAATACAGTGTAATCCACAATCGTAGTCACCAAAAGCGATTGAAAATATGCATACAAAATGGACAACTATAATGCAATCCACAATCGTAGTCAACTAAGTTGATCGATGGCCCACGAAAGTAAAAAATGAGGTGTTTCCTAAGTGCGGCTATAACTCAATCAAAAATGAAGGTTCATGACAAGCTATAGAAAATATGAATATAGAATGCACAACTATAGTGTAATCCAATATTGTAATCACCAAAGTTGATCGATAGCCTAGAAAAACTCAAGCACAAACGATTTCTTTAATATAGCTATAACTCAACAAACAATGAAGGTTCGTGATAGGAAATACAAAATTACAGTGGATAATGCACAACTACTGTGCAGTGCGCAATTGTAGTCACCAAAATTTATCAATGGCCGACGAAACCTCAAACACAAGCGGTTTCCTAAATCAGGGTATAACTGAACAAAAAATGAATGTTCACGAAAGGTGATAGAAAATACACGTACATAATGGAGAACTACAGTACATTCCACAATAGTAGTCCCAAAGTTGATTGATGGCCCACGAAAATTCAAACACAAGCGGACTCCTAAGTGTGGCTATAACTGAACGAAAAATGAAGGTTTGTGAAAGGTGATAGAAAATACGCGTATATAATGCACAACTACAGTGTAATCCAATATTGTTGTCACCAAAGTTGACCGTGAAAGGAGAATAAAAATATGCATACAAATGCACAACTACAATACAATCCATAATCTTAGTCACCAAAATTAATTGATGGCCCACAAAAACTCCAACATGAGTGGTTTCCTAAATGCGGTTATAACTGCAGAAAAAATGAAGGTTCACAAATGTTGATGGAAAATATGCATGTAGAATGCACATCTACAATGTAATCCACAAGCGTAGTCACCAAATTTGATTAATGGCCCACAAAAACTCAAAAATGAGCGATTTCCTAAATGTGGCTATAACTCAACAAAAAATGAAGTTTCGCGAAATGAGATAGAAAATTAGTGTTCATAATGCAAAACTATAGTGCAATCCACAATCGTAGTCACAAATTTGATCAATCACCCACGAAAACTCAAACATGAGTGGTTTCGGAAATGTGGCTATAACTGAACAAAAAATGAAGGGTCAGGAAAGGCGATAGAAAATATGCGTATAGAATGGACAGGCACAATGCAATCCACAATCGTAGTCACCAAAGTTGATCGATGGCCAACGAAAATTGAAAGATGAGTGTATCGAATGCATAACTACACTACAATCCACAATCATAGTCACCAAAGTTGATCGATGGCATAAAAAAACTCCAACATGATCGGTTTGCCAAATGCAGCTATAACTCAACAAAAAATGAAGGTTTGCGAAAGGTAATAGAAGATACGCATATAGAATGCCCAACTATAGTGCAATCCACAATCGTAGTAACCAAAGTTTATTGAGCCCAACGAAAACTCAAACACGACCAGTTTCCTAAGCGTACCTATGACTCAACGAAAAATGAAGGTTCGTGAAATGCCAAAGAAAATACATGTATTAAATGTACAACTATAGTGTAATGCACAATCGTAGTCACCAAAGTTGATCGATGGCCAACAAAATCTCAAATACGAGAGTTTTCCCAAATGCGGCTATAACACAACAAAAAATGTAGGTTCGTAAAAGGCGATTAAAAATACACGTATGGCATGAACAACTACAGTGTGATCCAAAAGCATAGTCACCAAACTTGATCGATGGCCCTCAAAAACTCAAACTCGAGCAGTTTCCAAAATGCGGCTATATCTGAACAAAAAATTAAGGTTGACAAAAGCTGATAGACAATTAATGTACAAAATAGACAACTATAGTGCAATCCACAATCGTAGTCACCAAAGTTGATCGATGGCCAACGAAAACTGAAACATGAGCGGTTTCCTAAGTTCTGCTATAATGCAATGAAAAATGAAGATTCGCAAAAGCCGATAGAAAATACACATAAAGAATGCACACCTACAGTGTAATCCACAATCGTAGTCACCAAAGTTGATCGATGGCCTAGAAAAACTCAAACAAGAGCGGTTTCCTAAATGTGGCTATAACTCAATAAAAGATGGAGTTTCGTAAAAGGCGATAGAAAATACGCATATAGAATGCACAACTACATTGTAATCAACAAGCACAGTCACCAAAGTTGATCGATGGCCCACAAAAAACTCAAACTTGGGCAGTTTCCTAAATGGGGCTATAACTCAACAAAAAATGAAGGTTTCCAAAAGGCGATAGAAAATATGCATACATAATGGACAACTAGAGTGCAATCCACAATTGTAGTCACCAAAGTTGAGCGAAGACCCATGAAAACTAAAACACGATCAGTTTCCTAAGTACGGCTATAACTCAACAAAAAATGAAGGTTTGCGAAAGTTGATCGAACATACCTGTATAGAATGCACAACTACAGTGTAATCCACAATCATAGTCACCAAAGTTGATCAGCGACCCACAAAAACTCAAACATGACCATTTTCCTAAATCGCGACTATAGCAATTAAAAAAAATGAAGGTTGATGAAGGAAATTAAAATATTTATCTGAGAATGCACAACTATAATTTTCATCAAAATTGTAGTCATCAAAAATATGGAGTAAGCCCAAAAGAGGGAACACAAACATGGCCGGTTCAAGTGCGCCCTATAACTCAACAAAAAATGAAAGTTCGCAAAAGGGGATAGAAAATATTGGTATAGAATGCACAACTACATTGTAATCCACAAACGTAGTAACCAAAGTTGATCAATGGCCCACAAGAACTCAAACACAAGCGGTTTCCTAAATGCTGTTATAACTCTACCAAAAATGAAGGTTTGCAAAACGTGATAGAAAATACGCATATAGAATGCATAACTACAGTGTAATCTACAAGCGTTGTCACCTAAGTTGATCGATGGCCCACAAAAACTCAAACACGAGCAGTTTTCCTAAATGCGGCTATAACTCAACAAAAAAGGAAGGTTCGCGAAAGAAAATACTCATATAGAATGCACAAATACAAGCTTGTAATCCAAAATTGTAGTCACCAAAGTTGATCAATGGCCCATGAAAACACAAAAATGAGCGGTTTCCTAAATGCGGTGATAACACAATGAAAAAATTAAGGTTCGCGAAACACTATAGAAAATATGCATATAGAATGCACAACTATAGTGTAATCCAGAAGCATGGTCACCAAAGCTAATCAATGGCCCAAGAAAGATCAAACATGAGTGGTTTGCTAAATGCTGTTATAACTCAACAAAAAATTTTGATTTTCCCAAATAAAATTGTTTCGTAAATTCGATTTTTGAAGGTTTTTTACATGTTGGTGAAAAATTTGTTTTTCAAAAAGAGGACGATCTGGGTCATCTCAGAATCAGATTCTCTACAAAACTCATTTCTCAGATTTTTCACCAAAACATTCAAACAATTTACCTCTGTTACCTCCACTGCTTCTACTTTTCAAAAAAAAGAAATTTCAAAAACAATTTATTTCCTAAATGCGTCTATAACTCAACGAAAAAGGAAGGTTCTCGAAAGGCGATAGAAAATATGTGTATAGAATGCACAACAATAGTGTCATCTACAATTGTTGTCACCAAAGTTGAACGATGGCCCACAAAAACTCAAACATGAGAGGTTTCCAAAATGTGGCTATCACTCAATAAAAAATGAAGGTTTGCGAAAGGCGACAGCAATTACGTATATAAAATGCAAAAAATACAGTGTAATCCACAATCGTAGTCACCAAAGCGATTGAAAATATGCATACAAAATGGACAACTATAATGCAATCCACAATCGTAGGCAACAAAGTTGATCGATGGCCCACGAAAGTAAAAAATGAGGTGTTTCCTAAGTGCGGCTATAACTCAATCAAAAATGAAGGTTCATGAAAAGCTATAGAAAATATGAATATAGAATGCACAACTATAGTGTAATCCAATATTGTAATCACCAAAGTTGATCGATAGCCTAGAAAAACTCAAGCAC
Organism: Sequoia sempervirens; assembly: GCA_007258455.2. Taxonomy (NCBI): domain Eukaryota; kingdom Viridiplantae; phylum Streptophyta; class Pinopsida; order Cupressales; family Cupressaceae; genus Sequoia; species Sequoia sempervirens. The sequence goes on from VDFB02299762.1 coordinate 7,069, forward strand.
AAACGGTTTCTTTAATATAGCTATAACTCAACAAACAATGAAGGTTCGTGATAGGAAATACAAAATTACAGTGGATAATGCACAACTACTGTGCAGTGCGCAATTGTAGTCACCAAAATTTATCAATGGCCGACGAAAACTCAAACACAAGCGGTTTCCTAAATCAGAGTATAACTGAACAAAAAATGAATGTTCACGAAAGGTGATAGAAAATACACGTACATAATGGAGAACTACAGTACATTCCACAATAGTAGTCCCAAAGTTGATTGATGGCCCGCGAAAATTCAAACACAAGCGGACTCCTAAGTGTGGCTATAACTGAACGAAAAATGAAGGTTTGTGAAAGGTGATAGAAAATACGCGTATATAATGCACAACCACAGTGTAATCCAATATTGTTGTCACCAAAGTTGACCGTGAAAGGAGATTAAAAATATGCATACAAATGCACAACTACAATACAATCCATAATCTTAGTCACCAAAATTAATTGATGGCCCACAAAAGCTCCAACATGAGTGGTTTCCTAAATGCGGTTATAACTGCAGAAAAAATGAAGGTTCACAAATGTTGATGGAAAATATGCATGTAGAATGCACATCTACAATGTAATCCACAAGCGTAGTCACCAAATTTGATTAATGGCCCACAAAAACTCAAAAATGAGTGATTTCCTAAATGTGGCTATAACTCAACAAAAAATGAAGTTTCGCGAAATGAGATAGAAAATTAGTGTTCATAATGCAAAACTATAGTGCAATCCACAATCGTAGTCACAAATTTGATCAATCACCCACGAAAACTCAAACATGAGTGGTTTCGGAAATGTGGCTATAACTGAACAAAAAATGAAGGGTCAGGAAAGGCGATAGAAAATATGCGTATAGAATGGACAAGCACAATGCAATCCACAATCGTAGTCACCAAAGTTGATCGATGGCCAACGAAAATTGAAAGATGAGTGTATAGAATGCATAACTACACTACAATCCACAATCATAGTCACCAAAGTTGATCGATGGCATAAAAAAACTCCAACATGATCGGTTTTCCAAATGCAGCTATAACTCAACAAAAAATGAAGGTCTGCGAAAGGTAATAGAAGATACGCATATAGAATGCCCAACTATAGTGCAATCCACAATCGTAGTAACCAAAGTTTATTGAGCCCAACGAAAACTCAAACACGACCAGTTTCCTAAACGTACCTATGACTCAACGAAAAATGAAGGTTAGTGAAATGCCAAAGAAAATACATGTATTAAATGTACAACTATAGTGTAATGCACAATCGTAGTCACCAAAGTTGATCGATGGCCAACAAAATCTCAAATACGAGAGTTTTCCCAAATGCGGCTATAACACAACAAAAAATGTAGGTTCGTAAAGGGCGATTAAAAATACACGTATGGCATGAACAACTACAGTGTGATCCAAAAGCATAGTCACCACACTTGATCGATGGCCCTCAAAAACTCAAACTCGAGCAGTTTCCAAAATGCGGCTATATCTGAACAAAAAATTAAGGTTGACAAAAGCTGATAGATAATTAATGTACAAAATAGACAACTATAGTGCAATCCACAATCGTAGTCACCAAAGTTGATCGATGGCCAACGAAAACTGAAACATGAGCGGTTTCCTAAGTGCTGCTATAATGCAATGAAAAATGAAGATTCGCAAAAGTCGATAGAAAATACACATAAAGAATGCACACCTACAGTGTAATCCACAATCGTAGTCACCAAAGTTGATCGATGGCCTAGAAAAACTCAAACAAGAGCGGTTTCCTAAATGTGGCTATAACTCAATAAAAGATGAAGTTTCGTAAAAGGCGAGAGAAAATACGCATATAGAATGCACAACTACATTGTAATCAACAAGCACAGTCACCAAAGTTGATCGATGGCCCACAAAAAACTCAAACTTGAGCAGTTTCCTAAATGGGGCTATAACTCAACAAAAAATGAAGGTTTCCAAAAGGCGATAGAAAATATGCATACATAATGGACAACTAGAGTGCAATCCACAATTGTAGTCACCAAAGTTGATCGAAGACCCATGAAAACTAAAACACGATCAGTTTCCTAAGTACGGCTATAACTCAACAAAAAATGAAGGTTTGCGAAAGTTGATCGAACATACATGTATAGAATGCACAACTACAGTGTAATCCACAATCATAGTCACCAAAGTTGATCAGCGACCCACAAAAACTCAAACATGACCATTTTCCTAAATGCGACTATAACTTAATAAAAAATGAAGGTTCGTGAAAAGGAAATTAAAATATTTACTCTGAATGCACAACTATAGTACCATCCAAAATTGTAGTCATCAAAAAATATTGATGGCCCAAAAGAACACAAACATGAGCGGTTTCCAAATTGCGCCTATAACTCAACAAAAAATGAAAGTTCGCAAAAGGGGATAGAAAATATTGGTATAGAATGCACAACTACATTGTAATCCACAAACGTAGTAACCAAAGTTGATCAATGGCCCACAAAAACTCAAACACAAGCGGTTTCCTAAATGCTGTTATAACTCTACCAAAAATGAAGGTTTGCAAAACGTGATAGAAAATACGCATATAGAATGCATAACTACAGTGTAATCTACAAACGTTGTCACCTAAGTTGATCGATGGCCCACAAAAACTCAAACACGAGCAGTTTTCCTAAATGCGGCTATAACTCAACAAAAAAGGAAGGTGCGCGAAAGAAAATACTCATATAGAATGCACAAATACAAACTTGTAATCCAAAATTGTAGTCACCAAAGTTGATCAATGGCCCATGAAAACACAAAAATGAGCGGTTTCCTAAATGCGGTGATAACACAATGAAAAAATTAAGGTTCGCGAAACACTATAGAAAATATGCATATAGAATGCACAACTATAGTGTAATCCAGAAGCATGGTCACCAAAGCTAATCAATGGCCCACGAAAGATCAAACATGAGTGGTTTGCTAAATGCTGTTATAACTCAACAAAAAATTTTGATTTTCCCAAATAAAATTGTTTCGTAAATTCGATTTTTGAAGGTTTTTATGTAGTTGGTGAAAAATTTGTTTTTCAAAAAGAGGACGATCTGGGTCATCTCAGAATCAGATTCTCTACAAAACTCATTTCTCAGATTTTTCACCAAAACATTCAAACAATTTACCTCTGTTACCTCCACTGCTTCTACTTTTCAAAAAAAAGAATTTTCAAAAACAATTTATTTCCTAAATGCGTCTATAACTCAACGAAAAAGGAAGGTTCTCGAAAGGCGATAGAAAATATGTGTATAGAATGCACAACAATAGTGTCATCTACAATTGTTGTCACCAAAGTTGAGCGATGGCCCACAAAAACTCAAACATGAGAGGTTTCCAAAATGTGGCTATCACTCAATAAAAAATGAAGGTTTGCGAAAGGCGACAGCAATTACGTATATAAAAATGCAAAAATACACCGGTGTAATCCCACAATCGTAGTCACCAAAAGCGGCGATTGAAAATATGCATACAAAATGGACTTAACTATAATGCAATCCCACAATCGTAGTCAACAAAGTTGTCCGATGGCCACGAAGTAAAAAATGAGTGTTCCTAAGATGCTGGCTATAACTCAGTAAAGAAGTTCATGAAAAAGCTATAGAAAATATGAATATAGAATGCACAACTATAGTGTAATCAATATTGCGTAATCACCAAAGGTTGATCCCGATAGCCTAGAAAAACTCAAGCTTCTTCGGTTTTAATGGCTATAACTCAACAAACAATGAAGAAGAAGGTTAAGTGATAGGAAATACAAAATTACAGTGGATAATGCACAACTACTGTGCAGTGCGAAATTGTAGTCACCAAAATTTATCAATGGCCGACGAAAACTCAAACACAAGCGGTTTCCTAAATCAGGGTATAACTGAACAAAAAATGAATGTTCACGAAAGGTGATAGAAAATACACGTACATAATGGAGAACTACCGTACATTCCACAATAGTAGTCCCAAAGTTGATTGATGGCCCACGAAAATTCAAACACAAGCGGACTCCTAAGTGTGGCTATAACTGAACGAAAAATGAAGGTTTGTGAAAGGTGATAGAAAATACGCGTATATAATGCACAACTACAGTGTAATCCAATATTTATTTGTCTACCAAAAGGTTAGGCCATTGAAGGAGATTAAAAACATTGCATACAAATGCTGTACAATACAATCCATAATCTTAGTCACCCAAAATTGGTGATGGCCCACAAAACTCCAACATGGTGGTTTCATCCGGTTATAAGCTGCGAGAAAAAAATGAGTTCCTAAAATGTTGATGGAAAATATGCATGTAGAATTGCATCTACAATGTAATCCTATATCACTAAGAATTTTGATTAATGGCCCACAAAACTCAAAATAGGCGATTTCCCCTAAATGTGGCTATAACTCAGCAAAAATGCGAAGAGTTCCTTGAAATGAGATAGAAAATTAGTTGTTCATAATTACAGCATAGATTACAATCCTAATCGTGGTCACAGGTTGATCGAAATCGCGAAAAGAAACTCAAACATAATAGGTGGTTTCCCGGAAATGTGGCTACTCGGCGAACAAAATGAAGGGTCAGGAAAGGCGATAGAAAATATGCGTATAGAATGGACAGGCACAATGCAATCCACAATCGTAGTCACCAAAGTTGATCGATGGCCAACGAAAAGTGAAAGATGAGTGTATAGAGGGTACGCCAACTACACTTTACAATCTATCAATTACTAAAGGTGAGTCGATGGCATAAAACTCCAACATGGTCGGTTTTAGTGACTGTACCAACCAAAAATGAAGGTTTAGAGTGGCCGAGATGCCAGAATGCCCAACTATAGTGCAATCCCACAATCGTAGTGGCTTAAGTTTATTGAGCCGCGAAAACTCAGAAACCGCGACCAGGTTTCCCTCAGCGTGCCTGGAGCTCAGCGAAATGAAGATTTGCATTGAAATGCCAAAAGAAAATACATGTATTAAAATGCATGCAACTATAGTGTAATGCACAATCGTAGTCACCAAAGTTGATCGATGGCCAACAAAATCTCAAATACGAGAGTTTTCCCAAATGCGGCTATAACACAACAAAAAATGTAGGTTCGTAAAAGGCGATTAAAAATACGCGTATGGCATGAACAACTACAGTGTGATCCAAAAGCATAGTCACCAAACTTGATCGATGGCCCTCAAAAACTCAAACTCGAGCAGTTTCCAAAATGCGGCTATATCTGAACAAAAAATTAAGGTTGACAAAAGCTGATAGATAATTAATGTACAAAATAGACAACTATAGTGCAATCCACAACCGTAGTCACCAAAGTTGATCGATGGCCAACGAAAACTGAAACATGAGCGGTTTCCTAAGTGCTGCTATAATGCAACGAAAAATGAAGATTCGCAAAAGCCGATAGAAAATACACATAAAGAATGCACACCTACAGTGTAATCCACAATCGTAGTCACCAAAGTTGATCGATGGCCTAGAAAAACTCAAACAAGAGCGGTTTCCTAAATGTGGCTATAACTCAATAAAAGATGTAGTTTCGTAAAAGGCGATAGAAAATACGCATATAGAATGCACAACTACATTGTAATCAACAAGCACAGTCACCAAAGTTGATCGATGGCCCACAAAAAACTCAAACTTGAGCAGTTTCCTAAATGGGGCTATAACTCAACAAAAAATGAAGGTTTCCAAAAGGCGATAGAAAATATGCATACATAATGGACAACTAGAGTGCAATCCACAATTGTAGTCACCAAAGTTGATCGAAGACCCATGAAAACTAAAACACGATCAGTTTCCTAAGTACGGCTATAACTAAACAAAAAATGAAGGTTTGCGAAAGTTGATCGAACATACATGTATAGAATGCACAACTACAGTGTAATCCACAATCATAGTCACCAAAGTTGATCAGCGACCCACAAAAACTCAAACATGACCATTTTCCTAAATGCGACTATAACTTAATAAAAAATGAAGGTTCGTGAAAGGAAATTAAAAATATTTATACAGAATGCACAACTATAGTACCATCCAAAATTGTAGTCATCAAAAAATATCGATGGCCCAAAAGAACACAAACATGAGCGGTTTCCAAATTGCGCCTATAACTCAACAAAAAATGAAAGTTCGCAAAAGGGGATAGAAAATATTGGTATAGAATGCACAACTACATTGTAATCCACAAACGTAGTAACCAAAGTTGATCAATGGCCCACAAAAACTCAAACACAAGCGGTTTCCTAAATGCTGTTATAACTCTACCAAAAATGAAGGTTTGCAAAACGTGATAGAAAATACGCATATAGAATGCATAACTACAGTGTAATCTACAAACATTGTCACCTAAGTTGATCGATGGCCCACAAAAACTCAAACACGAGCAGTTTTCCTAAATGCGGCTATAACTCAACAAAAAAGGAAGGTTCGCGAAAGAAAATACTCATATAGAATGCACAAATACAAACTTGTAATCAAAAATTGTAGTCACCAAAGTTGATCAATGGCCCATGAAAACACAAAAATGAGCGGTTTCCTAAATGCGGTGATAACACAATGAAAAAATTAAGGTTCGCGAAACACTATAGAAAATATGCATATAGAATGCACAACTATAGTGTAATCTAGAAGCATGGTCACCAAAGCTAATCAATGGCCCACGAAAGATCAAACATGAGTGGTTTGCTAAATGCTGTTATAACTCAACAAAAAATTTTGATTTTCCCAAATAAAATTGTTTCGTAAATTCGATTTTTGAAGGTTTTTTACATGTTGGTGAAAAATTTGTTTTTCAAAAAGAGGACGATCTGGGTCATCTCAGAATCAGATTCTCTACAAAACTCATTTCTCAGATTTTTCACCAACACATTCAAACAATTTACCTCTGTTACCTCCACTGCTTCTACTTTTCAAAAAAAAGAAATTTCAAAAACAATTTATTGCCTAAATGCGTCTATAACTCAACGAAAAAGGAAGGTTCTCGAAAGGCGATAGAAAATATGTGTATAGAATGCACAACAATAGTGTCATCTACAATTGTTGTCACCAAAGTTGAACGATGGCCCACAAAAACTCAAACATGAGAGGTTTCCAAAATGTGGCTATCACTCAATAAAAAATGAAGGTTTGCGAAAGGCGAAAAATACAGTGTAATCCACAATCGTAGTCACCAAAAGCGATTGAAAATATGCATACAAAATGGACAACTATAATGCAATCCACAATCGTAGTCAACAAAGTTGATCGATGGCCCACGAAAGTAAAAAATGAGGTGTTTCCTAAGTGCGGCTATAACTCAATCAAAAATGAAGGTTCATGAAAAGCTATAGAAAATATGAATATAGAATGCACAACTATAGTGTAATCCAATATTGTAATCACCAAAG
>VDFB02299763.1:0-21245 GCA_007258455.2 Sequoia sempervirens
AAATACGAGAGTTTTCCCAAATGCGGCTATAACACAACAAAAAATGTAGGTTCGTAAAAGGCGATTAAAAATACACGTATGGCATGAACAACTACAGTGTGATCCAAAAGCATAGTCACCAAACTTGATCGATGGCCCTCAAAAACTCAAACTCGAGCAGTTTCCAAAATGCGGCTATATCTGAACAAAAAATTAAGGTTGACAAAAGCTGATAGATAATTAATGTACAAAATAGACAACTATAGTGCAATCCACAATCGTAGTCACCAAAGTTGATCGATGGCCAACGAAAACTGAAACATGAGCGGTTTCCTAAGTGCTGCTATAATGCAATGAAAAATGAAGATTCGCAAAAGCCGATAGAAAATACACATAAAGAATGCACACCTACAGTGTAATCCACAATCGTAGTCACCAAAGTTGATCGATGGCCTAGAAAAACTCAAACAAGAGCGGTTTCCTAAATGTGGCTATAACTCAATAAAAGATGAAGTTTCGTAAAAGGCTATAGAAAATACGCATATAGAATGCACAACTACATTGTAATCAACAAGCACAGTCACCAAAGTTGATCGATGGCCCACAAAAAACTCAAACTTGAGCAGTTTCCTAAATGGGGCTATAACTCAACAAAAAATGAAGGTTTCCAAAAGGCGATAGAAAATATGCATACATAATGGACAACTAGAGTGCAATCCACAATTGTAGTCACCAAAGTTGATCGAAGACCCATGAAAACTAAAACACGATCAGTTTCCTAAGTACGGCTATAACTCAACAAAAAATGAAGGTTTGCGAAAGTTGATCGAACATACATGTATAGAATGCACAACTACAGTGTAATCCACAATCATAGTCACCAAAGTTGATCAGCGACCCACAAAAACTCAAACATGACCATTTTCCTAAATGCGACTATAACTTAATAAAAAATGAAGGTTCGTGAAAGGAAATTAAAAATATTTATACATAATGCACAACTATAGTACCATCCAAAATTGTAGTCATCAAAAAATATCGATGGCCCAAAAGAACACAAACATGAGCGGTTTCCAAATTGCGCCTATAACTCAACAAAAAATGAAAGTTCGCAAAAGGGGATAGAAAATATTGGTATAGAATGCACAACTACATTGTAATCCACAAACGTAGTAACCAAAGTTGATCAATGGCCCACAAAAACTCAAACACAAGCAGTTTCCTAAATGCTGTTATAACTCTACCAAAATGAGAAGGTTTGCAAAGCGTGATAGAAAATACGCATATAGAATGCATAACTACAGTGTAATCTACAAGCGTTGTCACCTAAGTTGATCGATGGCCCACAAAAACTCAAACACGAGCAGTTTTCCTAAATGCGGCTATAACTCAACAAAAAAGGAAGGTTCGCGAAAGAAAATACTCATATAGAATGCACAAATACAAACTTGTAATCCAAAATTGCAGTCACCAAAGTTGATCAATGGCCCATGAAAACACAAAAATGAGCGGTTTCCTAAATGCGGTGATAACACAATGAAAAAATCAAGGTTCGCGAAACACTATAGAAAATATGCATATAGAATGCACAACTATAGTGTAATCCAGAAGCATGGTCACCAAAGCTAATCAATGGCCCACGAAAGATCAAACATGAGTGGTTTGCTAAATGCTGTTATAACTCAACAAAAAATTTTGATTTGCCCAAATAAAATTGTTTCGTAAATTCGATTTTTGAAGGTTTTTTACATGTTGGTGAAAAATTTGTTTTTCAAAAAGAGGACGATCTGGGTCATCTCAGAATCAGATTCTCTACAAAACTCATTTCTCAGATTTTTCACCAACACATTCAAACAATTTACCTCTGTTACCTCCACTGCTTCTACTTTTCAAAAAAAAGAAATTTCAAAAACAATTTATTGCCTAAATGCGTCTATAACTCAACGAAAAAGGAAGGTTCTCGAAAGGCGATAGAAAATATGTGTATAGAATGCACAACAATAGTGTCATCTACAATTGTTGGCACCAAAGTTGAAACGATGGCCCACAAAAACTCAAACATGAGAGGTTTCCAAAATGTGGCTATCACTCAATAAAATGAAGGTTTCGCGAAAGCTGACAGCAGTGCATTATATAAAATGCAAAAAATGATTGTAATCCACAATGTTAGTCATAGCTGATTGAAAATATGCATACAAAATGGACAACTATAATGCAATCCACAATGCGTAGTCAACAAAGTTGATCGATGGCCACAATAAAAAAATGAGGTGTTTCCTAAGTGCGGCTATAACTCAATCAAAATGAAAGTTCATGAAAGCTATAGAAAATATGAATATAGAGAATGCACAACTATAGTGTAATCAATATTGTAATCACCAAAGTTGATCGATAGCCCAGAAAAACTCAAGCACAAACGGTTTCTTTAATATAGCTATAACTCAACAAACAATGAAGGTTCGTGATAGGAAATACAAAATTACAGTGGATAATGCACAACTACTGTGCAGTGCGCAATTGTAGTCACCAAAATTTATCAATGGCCGACGAAAACTCAAACACAAGCGGTTTCCTAAATCAGGGTATAACTGAACAAAAAATGAATGTTCACGAAAGGTGATAGAAAATACACGTACATAATGGAGAACTACAGTACATTCCACAATAGTAGTCCCAAAGTTGATTGATGGCCCACGAAAATTCAAACACAAGCGGACTCCTCAGTGTGGCTATAACTGAACGAAAAATGAAGGTTTGTGAAAGGTGATAGAAAATACGCGTATATAATGCACAACTACAGTGTAATCCAAAATTGTTGTCACCAAAGTTGACCGTGAAAGGAGATTAAAAATATGCATACAAATGCACAACTACAATACAATCCATAATCTTAGTCACCAAGAATTAATTGAGTGTACCAAAACTCCAAGCATGAGTGGTTTCCTAAAATCACGGTTATAAGCTGAAAAAATGAAAGTTCACAAATGTTGATGGAAAATAACTGCATGTAGAATGCACATCTGATATAGAAATCCACAAAGCGTAGTCACAGAATTTGATTAATGGCCCACAAAAACTCAAAATGAAGCGATTTCCTAAATGTGGCTATAACTCCAACAAAATGAAGTTTTGTAGGATAGAAAATTAGTGTTCATAATGCTGCAAAACTATAGTGCAATCCACAATCGTAGTCACAAAATTTGATCAATCACCCACGAGAAACTCAAACATGAGTGGTTTTGAATGTGGCTATAAGCGAGACAAAAAATGAAGGGGTCAGGCGATAGAAAATATCATTATAGAATGGACAAGCACAATTACGGTAATCCACAATCGTAGTCGCAAAGAGTTGATCGATGGCCAGCGAAAATTGAAAGGTGAGTGTATAGAATGCATAACTACACTACAATCCACAATCGTAGTCACCAAAGTTGATCGATGGCATAAAAAAACTCCAACATGATCGGTTTTCCAAATGCAGCTATAACTCAACAAAAAATGAAGGTTTGCGAAAGGTAATAGAAGATACGCATATAGAATGCCCAACTACAGTGCAATCCACAATCGTAGTAACCAAAGTTTATTGAGGCCAACGAAAACTCAAACATGAGCAGTTTCCTAAACGTACCTAACGAAAAATGAAGGTTCGTGAAATGCCAAAGAAAATACATGTATTAAATGTACAACTATAGTGTAATGCACAATCATAGTCACCAAAGTTGATCGATGGCCAACAAAATCTCAAATACGAGAGTTTTCCCAAATGCGGCTATAACTCAACAAAAAATGTAGGTTCGTAAAAGGTGATTAAATACACGTATGGCATGAACAACTACAGTGTGATCCAAAAGCATGATCCACCAAACTTGATGTGATGGCCCCTCAAAACTCAAACTCAGCGGTTTCAAAATGCGGCTACTCGAACAAAAATTAAAAGGTTGACAAAAGGCGATAGATGAATTAATGTACAAAATATGGAACAACTATAGTGCAATCCACAATGCGTAGTCCGCAAAGAGTTGATCGATGTGTAACTGAAACATGAAGCGGTTTCTAAAGTCTTTTGCTATAATGCAATGAAAAATGAAGGTTCGCAAAAGCCGATAGAAAATACACATAAAGAATGCACACCTACAGTGTAATCCACAATCGTAGTCACCAAAGTTGATCGATGGCCTAGAAAAACTCAAACAAGAGCGGTTTCCTAAATGTGGCTATAACTCAATAAAAGATGAAGTTTCGTAAAAGGCGATAGAAAATACACATATAGAATGCACAACTACATTGTAATCAACAAGCACAGTCACCAAAGTTGATCGATGGCCCACAAAAAACTCAAACTTGAGCAGTTTCCTAAATGGGGCTATAACTCAACAAAAAATGAAGGTTTCCAAAAGGCGATAGAAAATATGCATACAGAATGGACAACTAGAGTGCAATCCACAATTGTAGTCACCAAAGTTGATCGAAGACCCACGAAAACTAAAACACGATCAGTTTCCTAAGTACGGCTATAACTCAACAAAAAATGAAGGTTTGCTAAAGTTGATCGAAAATACATGTATAGAATGCACAACTACAGTGTAATCCACAATCATAGTCACCAAAGTTGATCAGCGACCCACAAAAACTCAAACATGACCGTTTTCCTAAATGCGACTATAACTTAATAAAAAATGAAGGTTCGTGAAAGGAAATTAAAAATATTTATACATAATGCACAACTATAGTACCATCCAAAATCGTAGTCATCAAAAAATATCGATGGCCCAAAAGAACACAAACATGGCCGGTTTCCAAATTCGCCTATAACTCAACAAAAAATGAAAGTTAAGCAAAGGGGATAGAAAATGTGGTATAGAATCTTTTAACTACATTGTAATCCACAAACGTAGTAACCAAAGTTGATCAATGGCCCACAAAAACTCAAACACAAGCGGTTGCCTAAATGCTGTTATAACTCTACCAAAAATGAAGGTTTGCAAAACGTGATAGAAAATACGCATATAGAATGCATAACTACAGTGTAATCTACAAACGTTGTCACCTAAGTTGATCGATGGCCCACAAAAACTCAAACACGAGCAGTTTTCCTAAATGCGGCTATAACTCAACAAAAAAGGAAGGTTCGCGAAAGAAAATACTCATATAGAATGCACAAATACAAACTTGTAATCCAAAATTGTAGTCACCAAAGTTGATCAATGGCCCATGAAAACACAAAAATGAGCGGTTTCCTAAATGCGGTGATAACACAATGAAAAAATTAAGGTTCGCGAAACACTATAGAAAATATGCATATAGAATGCACAACTATAGTGTAATCGAGCTTATGGTCACAGCTAATCCAATGGCCACGAAAGATCAAACATGAGTGGTTTGCTAAATGCTGTTATAACTCAACAAAAAATTTTGATTTTCCCAAATAAAATTGTTTCGTAAATTCGATTTTTGAAGGTTTTTTACATGTTGGTGATGAAAATTTGTTTTCAAAAGAGAGGGCGATCACAGGTCATCTCGAGGATGATTCTCTACAAAACTCATTTCTCAGATTTTTCACCAAAACATTCAAACAATCTACCTCTGTTACCTCCACTGCTTCTACTTTTCAAAAAAAAGAAATTTCAAAAACAATTTATTTCCTAAATGCGTCTATAACTCAACGAAAAAGGAAGGTTCTCGAAAGGCGATAGAAAATATGTGTATAGAATGCACAACAAGAGTGTCATCTACAATTGTTGTCACCAAAGTTGAACGATGGCCCACAAAAACTCAAACATGAGAGGTTTCCAAAATGTGGCTATCACTCAATAAAAAATGAAGGTTTGCGAAAGGCGACAGCAATTAAGTATATAAAATGCAAAAAATACAGTGTAATCCACAATCGTAGTCACCAAAAGCGATTGAAAATATGCATACAAAATGGACAACTATAATGCAATCCACAATCGTAGTCAACAAAGTTGATCGATGGCCTCAGTAAAAAAAATGAGGTGTTTCCCTAGAAGTGAAACATAACTCAATCAAAATGAAGGTTCATGAAAGCTATAGAAAATATGAATAGGTGCAACTATAGTGTAATCAATATTGTAATCACCAAAGTTGTTCGATAGCCTAGAAAACTCAAGCACAAACGGTTTCTTTAATATAGCTATAACTCAACAAACAATGAAGGTTCGTGATAGGAAATACAAAATTACAGTGGATAATGCACAACTACTGTGCAGTGCGCAATTGTAGTCACCAAAATTTATCAATGGCCGACGAAAACTCAAACACAAGCGGTTTCCTAAATCGGGGTATAACTGAACAAAAAATGAATGTTCACGAAAGGTGATAGAAAATACACGTACATAATGGGGGGGGCTTCTGCATTTCACAATGAAGTAGTCCCAAAAGTTGATTGATGGCCCACGAAATTCAAACACAAAGCGGACTCCTAAGTGTGAAAGCTATAGCTGAAGCGAAAATGAAGGTTTGTGAAAGGTGATAGAAAATCACAGCGTATATAATGCACAACTCTGAGTGTAATCAATATTGGTACATGCCAGAAGTTGGCCAGAGTGAAAAGGAATTAAAATATGCATACAAATGCCACAGCTACAATACAATCATAATCTTAGTCACCAAAAAATTAATTGATGGCTAAAAGAAACTCCAACATGAGAATTTGGTTTGCTAAATGCGGTTATAACTGCAGAAAAAATGAAGGTTCACAAATGTTGATGGAAAATATGCATGTAGAATGCACATCTACAATGTAATCCACAAGCGTAGTCACCAAATTTGATTAATGGCCCACAAAAACTCAAAAATGAGCGATTTCCTAAATGTGGTTATAACTCAACAAAAAATGAAGTTTCGCGAAATGAGATAGAAAATTAGTGTTCATAATGCAAAACTATAGTGCAATCCACAATCGTAGTCACAAATTTGATCAATCACCCACGAAAACTCAAACATGGGTGGTTTCGGAAATGTGGCTATAACTGAACAAAAAATGAAGGGTCAGGAAAGGCGATAGAAAATATGCGTATAGAATGGACAAGCACAATGCAATCCACAATCGTAGTCACCAAAGTTGATCGATGGACAACGAAAATTGAAAGATGAGTGTATAGAATGCATAACTACACTACAATCCACAATCATAGTCACCAAAGTTGATCGATGGCATAAAAAAACTCCAACATGATCGGTTTTCCAAATGCAGCTATAACACAACAAAAAATGAAGGTTTGCGAAAGGTAATAGAAGATACGCATATAGAATGCCCAACTATAGTGCAATCCACAATCGTAGTAACCAAAGTTTATTGAGCCCAACGAAAACTCAAACACGACCAGTTTCCTAAACGTACCTATGACTCAACGAAAAATGAAGGTTCGTGAAATGCCAAAGAAAATACATGTATTAAATGTACAACTATAGTGTAATGCACAATCGTAGTCACCAAAGTTGATCGATGGCCAACAAAATCTCAAATACGAGAGTTTTCCCAAATGCGGCTATAAAACAACAAAAAATGTAGGTTCGTAAAAGGCGATTAAAAATACACGTATGGCATGAACAACTACAGTGTGATCCAAAAGCATAGTCACCAAACTTGATCGATGGCCCTCAAAAACTCAAACTCGAAGCGGTTCCAAAATCTGGCTTCTCCCGAACAAAAAAATTAAGGTTGATAAAATTTGATAGATAATTTAATGTACAAAATAGACAACTATGAGTGCAATCCACAATCGTAGTCACCAAAAGTTGATCGATAGCCAGCGAAAGCTGAAACATGAAGCCCGGTTCCCCTAAGTCTTTGCTATAATCACGATGAAAAAATGAGAAGGTCATAAAAGCCCAGATAGAAAATACACATAAAGAATGCACACCTACAGTGTAATCCACAATCGTAGTCACCAAAGTTGATCGATGGCCTAGAAAAACTCAAACAAGAGCGGTTTCCTAAATGTGGCTATAACTCAAAAAAAGATGAAGTTTCGTAAAAGGCGATAGAAAATACGCATATAGAATGCACAACTACATTGTAATCAACAAGCACAGTCACCAAAGGTGATCGATGGCCCACAAAAAACTCAAACTTGAGCAGTTTCCTAAATGGGGCTATAACTCAACAAAAAATGAAGGTTTCCAAAAGGCGATAGAAAATATGCATACATAATGGACAACTAGAGTGCAATCCACAACTGTAGTCACCAAAGTTGATCGAAGACCCATGAAAACTAAAACACGATCAGTTTCCTAAGTACGGCTATAACTCAACAAAAAATGAAGGTTTGCGAAAGTTGATCGAACATACATGTATAGAATGCACAACTACAGTGTAATCCACAATCATAGTCACCAAAGTTGATCAGCGACCCACAAAAACTCAAACATGACCATTTTCCTAAATGCGACTATAACTTAATAAAAAATGAAGGTTCGTGAAAGGAAATTAAAAATATTTATACAGAATGCACAACTATAGTACCATCCAAAATTGTAGTCATCAAAAAATATCGATGGCCCAAAAGAACACAAACATGAGCGGTTTCCAAATTGCGCCTATAACTCAACAAAAAATGAAAGTTCGCAAAAGGGGATAGAAAATATTGGTATAGAATGCACAACTACATTGTAATCCACAAACGTAGTAACCAAAGTTGATCAATGGCCCACAAAAACTCAAACACAAGCGGTTTCCTAAATGCTGTTATAACACTACCAAAAATGAAGGTTTGCAAAACGTGATAGAAAATACGCATATAGAATGCATAACTACAGTGTAATCTACAAACGTTGTCACCTAAGTTGATCGATGGCCCACAAAAACTCAAACACGAGCAGTTTTCCTAAATGCGGCTATAACTCAACAAAAAAGGAAGGTTCGCGAAAGAAAATACTCATATAGAATGCACAAATACAAACTTGTAATCCAAAATTGTAGTCACCAAAGTTGATCAATGGCCCATGAAAACACAAAAAAAAATGGCCAGGTTTCCTAAATCGGTGATAACACAATGAAAAAATTAAGGTTCGCGAAACACTATAGAAAATATGCATATAGAATGCACAACTATAGTGTAATCCAGAAGCATGGTCACCAAAGCTAATCAATGGCCCACGAAAGAGCAAACATGAGTGGTTTGCTAAATGCTGTTATAACTCAACAAAAAATTTTGATTTTCCCAAATAAAATTGTTTCGTAAATTCGATTTTTGAAGGTTTTTTACATGTTGGTGAAAAATTTGTTTTTCAAAAAGAGGACGATCTGGGTCATCTCAGAATCAGATTCTCTACAAAACTCATTTCTCAGATTTTTCACCAAAACATTCAAACAATTTACCTCTGTTACCTCCACTGCTTCTACTTTTCAAAAAAAAGAAATTTCAAAAACAATTTATTTCCTAAATGCGTCTATAACTCAACGAAAAAGGAAGGTTCTCGAAAGGCGATAGAAAATATGTGTATAGAATGCACAACAATAGTGTCATCTACAATTGTTGTCACCAAAGTTGAACGATGGCCCACAAAAACTCAAACATGAGAGGTTTCCAAAATGTGGCTATCACTCAATAAAAAATGAAGGTTTGCGAAAGGCGAAAAATACAGTGTAATCCACAATCGTAGTCACCAAAAGCGATTGAAAATATGCATACAAAATGGACAACTATAATGCAATCCACAATCGTAGTCAACAAAGTTGATCGATGGCCCACGAAAGTAAAAAATGAGGTGTTTCCTAAGTGCGGCTATAACTCAATCAAAAATGAAGGTTCATGAAAAGCTATAGAAAATATGAATATAGAATGCACAACTATAGTGTAATCCAATATTGTAATCACCAAAGTTGATCGATAGCCTAGAAAAGCTCAAGCACAAACGGTTTCTTTAATATAGCTATAACTCAACAAACAATGAAGGTTCGTGATAGGAAATACAAAATTACAGTGGATAATGCACAACTACTGTGCAGAGCGCAATTGTAGTCACCAAAATTTATCAATGGCCGACGAAAACTCAAACACAAGCGGTTTCCTAAATCAGGGTATAACTGAACAAAAAATGAATGTTCACGAAGGTGATAGAAAATACATTACATAATGGAGGGAACTTCTGATGCATTTCCACAATAGTAGTCCCAAAGAAGTTGATTGATGGCCCAAGGTTAAACACAAAGCGGACTCTATAAGCTGAGCGAAAAAATGAGTTTGTGAAGGTAGAAAAATCGCGTATATAGTAATGCACAACTTCTGATTGTAATCCAATATTATTGTCACAAAGTTGGCCAAGTGAAAGGAGATTAAAATATGCATACAAATGCACAACTACAATCACAATCCATAATCTTAGTCACCAAAATTAATTGATAATGGCCCACAAAACTCAACATGAGTGGTTTCCTAAATCACGGTTAAGCTGAGAAAAAAATGAAAGGTTCACAAATGTGTTGACTGGAAAATATGCATGTAGGAATGCACATCACTACAATGTAATCCACAAAGTCACCAAATTTGATTAATGGCCCACAAAAACTCAAAAATGAGCGATTTCCTAAATGTGGCTATAACTCAACAAAAAATGAAGTTTCGCGAAATGAGATAGAAAATTAGTGTTCATAATGCAAAGCTATAGTGCAATCCACAATGTTGAGGAGAGATAAACACAGAAATTTGGAATCAATCCTTACGCAGCTCTCAAACATACAGTGGTTTAGAATGGCTACTCGCTTGAACAAAAAATGAAGGGTCACGAAAGGCGATAGAAAATATGCGTATAGAATGGACAAGCACAATGCAATCCACAATCGTAGTCACCAAAGTTGATCGATGGCCAACGAAAATTGAAAGATGAGTGTATAGAATGCATAACTACACTACAATCCACAATCATAGTCACCAAAGTTGATCGATGGCATAAAAAAACTCCAACATGATCGGTTTTCCAAATGCAGCTATCACTCAACAAAAAATGAAGGTTCGCGAGGTAATAGAAGATGCATATAGAGATGCCAACTATAGTGCAATCCACAATGTAGTAACCAAAGTTTGGCTGCCCAAGCGAAAACTCAAACGACCGGTTCCTAAAGCGTACCTATGACTCAGCGAAAGGAAATGAAGGTTAGGTAGAATGCCAAAGAAATACATGTATTAAATGTACAACTATGAGTGTAATGCACAATCGTAGTCGCAAAGTTGATGGTGTGGCAAATCTCAAATGCGAGAGTTTTCCCAAAATAGGCTATAGCACGGCAAAAATGTAGGTTAAGTAAAGTGATTAAAAATACATTATGGCATGAACAACTCTGTTGATCGAAAGCATAGTCACCAAACTTGATCGATGGCCCTCAAAAACTCAAACTCGAGAAGTTTCCAAAATGCGGCTATATCTGAACAAAAAATTAAGGTTGACAAAAGCTGATAGATAATTAATGTACAAAATAGACAACTATAGTGCAATCCACAATCGTAGTCACCAAAGTTGATCGATGGCCAATGAAAACTGAAACATGAGCGGTTTCCTAAGTGCTGCTATAATGCAATGAAAAATGAAGATTCGCAAAAGCCGATAGAAAATACACATAAAGAATGCACACCTACAGTGTAATCCACAATCGTAGTCACCAAAGTTGATCGATGGCCTAGAAAAACTCAAACAAGAGCGGTTTCCTAAATGTGGCTATAACTCAATAAAAGATGAAGTTTCGTAAAAGGCGATAGAAAATACGCATATAGAGATGCACAACTACATTTATGATAAGCAACCTTACTTGATCATAAAAGTTGATGCGATGGCCCACAAAAAAACTCAAACGAAATACGGTTCCTAAATGGGGCTATAACTCAACAAAAAATGAAAGGTTTCAAAGTGAAAATATGCATACATAATGGACAACTAGAGTGCAATCCACAATTGTAGTCACCAAAGTTGTCGAAGACCCATGAAAACTAAAACCACGATCGGAGTTCCTAGAATGCAATATAACTCGAAAAAGCAAAAATGAAGGTTCACGAGGATTGATGAACATACATGTATAGAGATGCACAACCTCTGATGTAATCCACAATCCATAGTCCTGAAGTTGATCAGTGACCCACAAAACTCAAACATGACCATTTTCCTAAATGGGCTATAACTTAATAAAAAATGAAGGTTCGTGAAAGGAAATTAAAATTTGCTCTGAATGCACAACTATGGTACCATCAAAATTGTAGTCATCAAAAAAAATGCTCGATGGCCAAAGAACACTTGCAAACATGAAGCGGTTTCCAAATTAGCCTATAGCTCAACAAAATGAGAGAAGTTAAGCAAAGGGATAGAAAATATTGGTATAGAATGCACAACTACATTGTAATCCACAAACGTAGTAACCAAAGTTGATCAATGGCCCACAAAAACTCAAACACAAGCGGTTTCCTAAATGCTGTTATAACTCTACAAAAAATGAAGGTTTGCAAAACGTGATAGAAAATACGCATATAGAATGCATAACTACAGTGTAATCTACAAACGTTGTCACCGAAGTTGATCGATGGCCCACAAAAACTCAAACACGAGCAGTTTTCCTAAATGCGGCTATAACTCAACAAAAAAGGAAGGTTCGCGAAAGAAAATACTCATATAGAATGCACAAATACAAACTTGTAATCAAAATTGTAGTCACAAAGTTGATCAATGGCCCATGAAAACTTTTAAAAAATGGCGGTTTCCTAAATGCGGTAATAGCACGTGAAAAATTAAGGTTAGCGAAACACTATAGAAAATATGCATATAGAGATACACAACTATAGTGTAATCCAGAAGCGTAGTCACCAAAGCTAATCAATGGCACACGAAGACTCAAACATGAGTGGTTTGCTGCTATAACTCAACAATTTTTTTTGATTTTTCCAAATAAAATTGTTTCGTAAATTCAATTTTTGAGGGTTTTTTACATGTTGGTGAAAAATTACTTTTTGAAAAAGAGGACAATCTGGGTCTTCTCAGAATGAGTTTCTCTACAAAACTCATTTCTCAGATTTTTCACCAAAAGATTCAAACAATTTGCCTCTGTTACCTCCACTGCTTCTACTTTTCAAAAAAAAGAAATTTCAAAACAATTTATTTCCCTAAAGTAGTCTATATCCTTGAAAGGTTCGAAAGTGATAGAAAATATGTGTATGAATGCACAACAATGAGTGTCATCTACAGTTATTTGTCACCAAAAGTTGAGCGATGGCCCACGAAAACTCAAACATGAGAGGTTTCCAAAATGCAGCTATCACTCAATAAAAAATGAAGGTTTGCGAAAGGCGATAGGAATTACGTGTATTAAATGCACATATACAGTGTAATCCACAATCGTAGTCACCAAAAGCGATTGAAAATATGCATACAAAATGGACAACTATAATGCAATCCATAGTCGTAGTCACCAAAGTTGATCGATGGCCCACGAAAAGTAAAAAATGAGGAGTTTCCTAAGTGTGGTTATAACTCAATAAAAAATGAAGGTTCACGAAAGGCTATAGAAAATATGAATATAGAATGCACAACTATAGTGTATTCCGCAATTGTAATCACCAGAGTTGATTGATAGCCTAGAAAAACTCAAGCACGAGCGGTTTCCTAAAAATAGCTATAACTCAACAAACAATGAAGGTTAAGTGATAGGAAATACAGAAAATTCACAGTGGATAATGCACAACCTCTTGTCGCGGTCGCGCAGTGTAGTCCACCATTTATCAATGGCAGCCGAAAACTCAAACACAAAGCGGTTTCCCTAAATCGAGAATTATAGCCCGAACAAAATGAATGATTCCCGAAAGGTGATAGAAAATGCACCGCATTACATAATGAGAGGAGACTACGGTACATTCCACAATGAAGTAGTCCCAAAGTTGATTGATAGCCTGAAAATTCAAACACAAAGCGGACTCTAAGTGTGGCTATAAGCTTTGAGCGAAAAAAATGAAGGTTTGTGAAAGGTGATAGAAAATACGCGTATATAATGCACAACTACAGTGTAATCCAATATTGTTGTCACCAAAGTTGACCGTGAAAGGAGATTAAAAATATGCATACAAACGCACAACTACAATACAATCCATAATCTTAGTCACCAAAATTAATTGATGGCCCACAAAAACTCAAACATGAGAGGTTTCCAAAATGTGGCTATCACTCAATAAAAAATGAAGATTCACAAATGTTGATGGAAAATATGCATGTAGAGATGCACATCTGATATAATCCTAAAGCGTAGTCCCGCAAATTTGATTAATGGCTACAAAAAACTCAAAATGAGCGATTTCCTAAATGTGGCTATAACCAATAAAAATGAAGTTCCTTGAAATAGGATGAGAAAATTAGTGTTCATAATGCAAAACTATAGGTGCAATCTGTCGTGGTCACAGGTTGATCAATCCCTTACGAGAAAACTCAAACATGAGTGGTTTTTACCCGAGGTATGTGGCTATAAGCTTGAACAAAATGAAGAGATTGAGGAAAGGCGATAGAAATATCACGTACTCTAAGAATGGACCGACACAATGCAATCCACAATGTTGTCACAAAGTTCGAGTTGATGGCCAACGAAAGTGAAAGATGTAGGAAGTACATAACTACACTACAATCCCACAATCATGATACTTAAAGTTGATCGATGGCATAAAAACAACATGATCCGGTTTCCAAATCTTGCGGCTATAACTCAACAAAAAATGAAGGTTTCACGAGTAATAGAGAATGCATATAGAATGCCCAACTATGAGTACAATCCACAATGCATTAGTAACAAAGTTTATTGAGCCCAACGAAAACTCAAACACGACCAGTTTCCTAAACGTACCTATGACTCAACGAAAAATGAAGGTTCGTGAAATGCCAAAGAAAATACATGTATTAAATGTACAACTATAGTGTAATGCACAATCGTAGTCACCAAAGTTGATCGATGGCCAACAAAATCTCAAATACGAGAGTTTTCCCAAATGCGGCTATAACACAACAAAAAATGTAGGTTCGTAAAAGGCGATTAAAAATACGCGTATGGCATGAACAACTACAGTGTGATCCAAAAGCATAGTCACCAAACTTGATCGATGGCCCTCAAAAACTCAAACTCGAGCAGTTTCCAAAATGCGGCTATATCTGAACAAAAAATTAAGGTTGACAAAAGCTGATAGATAATTAGTGTACAAAATAGACAACTATAGTGCAATCCACAATCGTAGTCACCAAAGTTGATCGATGGCCAACGAAAACTGAAACATGAGCGGTTTCCTAAGTGCTGCTATAATGCAATGAAAAATGAAGATTCGCAAGAGCCGATAGAAAATACACATAAAGAATGCACACCTACAGTGTAATCCACAATCGTAGTCACCAAAGTTGATCGATGGCCTAGAACAACTCAAACAAGAGCGGTTTCCTAAATGTGGCTATAACTCAATAAAAGATGAAGTTTCGTAAAAGGCGATAGAAAATACGCATATAGAATGCACAACTACAATGTAATCAACAAGCACAGTCACCAAAGTTGATCGATGGCCCACAAAAAACTCAAACTTGAGCAGTTTCCTAAATGGGGCTATAACTCAACAAAAAATGAAGGTTTCCAAAAGGCGATAGAAAATATGCATACAGAATGGACAACTAGAGTGCAATCCACAATTGTAGTCACCAAAGTTGATCGAAGACCCACGAAAACTAAAACACGATCAGTTTCCTAAGTACGGCTATAACTCAACAAAAAATGAAGGTTTGCTAAAGTTGATCGAAAATACATGTATAGAATGCACAACTACAGTGTAATCCACAATCATAGTCACCAAAGTTGATCAGCGACCCACAAAAACTCAAACATGACCGTTTTCCTAAATGCGACTATAACTTAATAAAAAATGAAGGTTCGTGAAAGGAAATTAAAAATATTTATACATAATGCACAACTATAGTACCATCCAAAATCGTAGTCATCAAAAAATATCGATGGCCCAAAAGAACACAAACATGAGCGGTTTCCAAATTGCGCCTATAACTCAACAAAAAATGAAGGTTCGCAAAAGGGGATAGAAAATATTGGTATAGAATGCACAACTACATTGTAATCCACAAACGTAGTAACCAAAGTTGATCAATGGCCCACAAAAACTCAAACACAAGCGGTTTCCTAAATGCTGTTATAACTCTACCAAAAATGAAGGTTTGCAAAACGTGATAGAAAATACTCATATAGAATGCATAACTACAGTGTAATCTACAAACGTTGTCACCTAAGTTGATCGATGGCCCACAAAAACTCAAACACGAGCAGTTTTCCTAAATGCGGCTATAACTCAACAAAAAAGGAAGGTTCGCGAAAGAAAATACTCATATAGGATGCACAAATACAAACTTGTAATCCAAAATTGTAGTCACCAAAGTTGATCAATGGCCCATGAAAACACAAAAATGAGCGGTTTCCTAAATGTGGTGATAACACAATGAAAAAATTAAGGTTCGCGAAACACTATAGAAAATATGCATATAGAATGCACAACTATAGTGTAATCCAGAAGCATGGTCACCAAAGCTAATCAATGTCCCACGAAAGATCAAACATGAGTGGTTTGCTAAATGCTGTTATAACTCAACAAAAAATTTTGATTTTCCCAAATAAAATTGTTTCGTAAATTCGATTTTTTAAGGTTTTTTACATGTTGGTGAAAAATTTGTTTTTCAAAAAGAGGACGATCTGGGTCATCTCAGAATCAGATTCTCTACAAAACTCATTTCTCAGATTTTTCACCAAAACATTCAAACAATTTACCTCTGTTACCTCCACTGCTTCTACTTTTCAAAAAAAAGAAATTTCAAAAACAATTTATTTCCTAAATGCGTCTATAACTCAACGAAAAAGGAAGGTTCTCGAAAGGCGATAGAAAATATGTGTATAGAATGCACAACAATAGTGTCATCTACAATTGTTGTCACCAAAGTTGAATGATGGCCCACAAAAACTCAAACATGAGAGGTTTCCAAAATGTGGCTATCACTCAATAAAAAATGAAGGTTTGCGAAAGGCGACAGCAATTACGTATATAAAATGCAAAAAATACAGTGTAATCCACAATCGTAGTCACCAAAAGCGATTGAAAATATGCATACAAAATGGACAACTATAATGCAATCCACAATCGTAGTCAACAAAGTTGATCGATGGCCCACGAAAGTAAAAAATGAGGTGTTTCCTAAGTGCGGCTATAACTCAATCAAAAATGAAGGTTCATGAAAAGATATAGAAAATATGAATATAGAATGCACAACTATAGTGTAATCCAATATTGTAATCACCAAAGTTGATCGATAGCCTAGAAAAACTCAAGCACAAACGGTTTCTTTAATATAGCTATAACTCAACAAACAATGAAGGTTCGTGATAGGAAATACAAAATTACAGTGGATAATGCACAACTACTGTGCAGTGCGCAATTGTAGTCACCAAAATTTATCAATGGCCGACGAAAACTCAAACACAAGCGGTTTCCTAAATCAGGGTATAACTGAACAAAAAATGAATGTTCACGAAAGGTGATAGAAAATACACGTACATAATGGAGAACTACAGTACATTCCACAATAGTAGTCCCAAAGTTGATTGATGGCCCACGAAAATTCAAACACAAGCGGACTCCTAAGTGTGGCTATAACTGAACGAAAAATGAAGGTTTGTGAAAGGTGATAGAAAATACGCGTATATAATGCACAACTACAGTGTAATCCAATATTGTTGTCACCAAAGTTGACCGTGAAAGGAGATTAAAAATATGCATACAAATGCACAACTACAATACAATCCATAATCTTAGTCACCAAAATTAATTGATGGCCCACAAAAACTCCAACATGAGTGGTTTCCTAAATGCGGTTATAACTGCAGAAAAAATGAAGGTTCACAAATGTTGATGGAAAATATGCATGTAGAATGCACATCTACAATGTAATCCACAAGCATAGTCACCAAATTTGATTAATGGCCCACAAAAACTCAAAAATGAGCGATTTCCTAAATGTGGCTATAACTCAACAAAAAATGAAGTTTCGCGAAATGAGATAGAAAATTAGTGTTCATAATGCAAAACTATAGTGCAATCCACAATCGTAGTCACAAATTTGATCAATCACCCACGAAAACTCAAACATGAGTGGTTTCGTAAATGTGGCTATAACTGAACAAAAAATGAAGGGTCAGGAAAGGCGATAGAAAATATGCGTATAGAATGGAAAAGCACAATGCAATCCACAATCGTAGTCACCAAAGTTGATCGATGGCCAACGAAAATTGAAAGATGAGTGTATAGAATGCATAACTACACTACAATCCACAATCATAGTCACCAAAGTTGATCGATGGCATAAAAAAACTCCAACATGACCGGTTTTCCAAATGCAGCTATAACTCAACAAAAAATGAAGGTTTGCGAAAGGTAATAGAAGATCACGTATATAGAATGCTTAGCTATGAGTGCAATCCACAATCGTAGTAACCAAAGTTTAGTGAGCCCAACGAAAACTCAAACACGACCAGTTTCCTAAACGTACCTATGACTCAACGAAGAATGAAGGTTCGTGAAATGCCAAAGAAAATACATGTATTAAATGTACAACTATAGTGTAATGCACAATCGTAGTCACCAAAGTTGATCGATGGCCAACAAAATCTCAAATACGAGAGTTTTCCCAAATGCGGCTATAACACAACAAAAAATGTAGGTTCGTAAAAGGCGATTAAAAATACACGTATGGCATGAACAACTACAGTGTGATCCAAAAGCATAGTCACCAAACTTGATCGATGGCCCTCAAAAACTCAAACTCGAGCAGTTTCCAAAATGCGGCTATATCTGAACAAAAAGTTAAGGTTGACAAAAGCTGATAGATAATTAATGTACAAAATAGACAACTATAGTGCAATCCACAATCGTAGTCACCAAAGTTGATCGATGGCCAACGAAAGCTGAAACATGAGCGGTTTCCTAAGTGCTGCTATAATGCAATGAAAAATGAAGATTCGCACAAGCCGATAGAAAATACACATAAAGAATGCACACCTACAGTGTAATCCACAATCGTAGTCACCAAAGTTGATCGATGGCCTAGAAAAACTCAAACAAGGCGGTTTCCCTAAGTGAAACATAACTCAATAAAGATGAGATTTTAAGTAAAAAAAAAATTCATCGCATATAGAATGCACAACTACATTTAGCAATCAACAAGCCACGGTCGCCCAAAGTTGATGCGATGGCCCACAAAAAAACTCTCAAACTTGGTGGGTTTCTAAATGGGGCTATAACTCAACAAAAAAATGAAGAAGGTTTCCAAAGTGATAGAAAATATGCATACATAATGGACAACTAGAGTGCAATCCACAATTGTAGTCACCAAAGTTGATCGAAGACCCATGAAAACTAAAACACGATCAGTTTCCTAAGTACGGCTATAAATCAACAAAAAATGAAGGTTTGCGAAAGTTGATCGAACATACATGTATAGAATGCACAACTACAGTGTAATCCACAATCATAGTCACCAAAGTTGATCAGCGACCCACAAAAACTCAAACATGACCATTTTCCTAAATGCGACTATAACTTAATAAAAAATGAAGGTTCGTGAAAGGAAATTAAAAATATTTATACAGAATGCACAACTATAGTACCATCCAAAATTGTAGTCATCAAAAAATATCGATGGCCCAAAAGAACACAAACATGAGCGGTTTCCAAATTGTGCCTATAACTCAACAAAAAATGAAAGTTCGCAAAAGGGGATAGAAAATATTGGTATAGAATGCACAACTACATTGTAATCCACAAACGTAGTAACCAAAGTTGATCAATGGCCCACAAAAACTCAAACACAAGCGGTTTCCTGAATGCTGTTATAACTCTACCAAAAATGAAGGTTTGCAAAACGTGATAGAAAATACGCATATAGAATGCATAACTACAGTGTAATCTACAAACGTTGTCACCTAAGTTGATCGATGGCCCACAAAAACTCAAACACGAGCAGTTTTCCTAAATGCGGCTATAACTCAACAAAAAAGGAAGGTTCGCGAAAGAAAATACTCATATAGAATGCACAAATACAAACTTGTAATCCAAAATTGTAGTCACCAAAGTTGATCAATGGCCCATGAAAACACAAAAATAAGCGGTTTCCTAAATGCGGTGATAACACAATGAAAAAATTAAGGTTATGAGAAACACTATAGAAAATATGCATATGAGAGATGCACAACTATAAAGGTGTAATCGAGCTTATAGTCACAAAGCTAATCAATGGCCCACGAAAGATCAAACGCCAAGGTGGTTTGCTAAGTATCTTGTTATAACTCAACAAAAAATTTTGATTTTCCCAAATAAAATTGTTTCGTAAATTCGATTTTTGAAGGTTTTTTACATGTTGGTTAAAAATTTGTTTTTCAAAAAGAGGACGATCTGGGTCATCTCAGAATCAGATTCTCTACAAAACTCATTTCTCAGATTTTTCACCAAAACATTCAAACAATTTACTTCTGTTACCTCCACTGCTTCTACTTTTCAAAAAAAAGAAATTTCAAAAACAATTTATTTCCTAAATGCGTCTATAACTCAACGAAAAAGGAAGGTTGTCGAAAGGCGATAGAAAATATGTGTATAGAATGCACAACAATAGTGTCATCTACAATTGTTGTCACCAAAGTTGAACGATGGCCCACAAAAACTCAAACATGAGAGGTTGCCAAAATGTGGCTATCACTCAATAAAAAATGAAGGTTTGCGAAAGGCGACAGCAATTACGTATATAAAATGCAAAAAATACAGTGTAATCCACAATCGTAGTCACCAAAGCGATTGAAAATATGCATACAAAATGGACAACTATAATGCAATCCACAATCGTAGTCAACAAAGTTGATCGATGGCCCACGAAAGTAAAAAATGAGGTGTTTCCTAAGGGCGGCTATAACTCAATCAAAAATGAAGGTTCATGAAAAGCTATAGAAAATATGAATATAGAATGCACAACTATAGTGTAATCCAATATTGTAATCACCAAAGTTGATCGATAGCCTAGAAAAACTCAAGCACAAACGGTTTCTTTAATATAGCTATAACTCAACAAACAATGAAGGTTCGTGATAGGAAATACAAAATTACAGTGGATAATGCACAACTACTGTGCAGTGCGCAATTGTAGTCACCAAAATTTATCAATGGCCGACGAAAACTCAAACAAAAGCGGTTTCCTAAATCAGGGTATAA
>VDFB02299765.1:0-30199 GCA_007258455.2 Sequoia sempervirens
CTTGGAAGGTCTGATCTAAGTTGACTGATGGCCCTTTGTAGGGTACTAGGTCTGCAACATTAAAGACAGGGGACAGTCCACTGTCATCTGGTAATTGTACTTTGACTGCATTATCTCCATACTTCTCCAAGATAGGACAGGGACCTATCCTCTTCATTTGCAGCTTGTGAGGGACTCCCTTCTGAAACCTGGCCTTGTTCAAATGTACCATGACTAAGTCACCAACATTAAACTGGACTTCTCTTCTATGCTCATCCACCTTAGCCTTATGCTTCATGGTATTTTCTGCCAATGTCTTTCTGACTGTCTCATGAATTTCCTGCATTGCACAAGCAAAATCATCTGCATAACCACTTCCTTTCACTCCATCCTTCAGCTCTCTCAGCTCATAAACACCCCTAGGATGTAAACCATACACAATTTCAAAGGGGCTCTTCCCTGTTGACCTGTTTACTGTATCATTATAGGCATATTCTACCTGGCCAATAAACTCAGATCCCATTATAATCTGACCCATTGTTGACCATACTCCTTGGTCAAGCATCTAAGAAGGTTTCCAAGTGTCCTATTCACAACTTCGGTCTGACCATCAGTTTGGGGATGGTATGCAGATCCAAAGGACAGATTGGTGCCCATTCTCTGCCAAAGTGTCTTCCAAAAGTGGCTCATAAATTTAGTATCCCTGTCTGATACAATGCTGATTGGTAAGCCATGAATTCTGACTATTTCCTTGAAGAAGAGTGAGGCTATTTGACTGGCATCATTTGTTGTTTTGCAGGGTATAAAGTGTGCCATTTTGCTGAATCTATCAACCACAACATACACACTATCCATTCCTTGCCTTGTCTTGGGTAAACCAACTACAAAGTCCATGCTCAAGCATTCCCATGGCCTAGAAGGGATTGGCAGTGGCTGGTATAAGCCTGCATTTGAAGAAGTGCCTTTTGCCTTTTGACACACTACACAACTCTCTACATATTTCCTGACATCTAGATTCATCTTAGGCCAAAAATAAAACCTTTGGACAAGCTCTTGAGTTTTGGTGATCCCAAAATGACCACTCAATGCACCATTATGTTTCTCTTGAATTAAATTCTCTCTAATAGAGCCTCTAGGAACACAAAGTTGATTGCCTTTAAACAACAGATCACTTTGCAAAGTATATTCAGCATACTTGCTATGGAAATGGTTTTTAAACTCAAGGCATACCTTGTAAATTTCTGCAAAGTCTTCATCATCTGCATATAGATCTTTGAAGTGATCTATTCCCATGCTCTTCAATTGGATTTCTTGAATGGTAAGAACTCTCCTACTCAATGCATCAGCAACTTTGTTGAGAGCTCCCTTCTTGTGCTTAATGTTGAAGGTGTAGGCTTGCAAGTACTCCACCCATTTCATGTGCCTATGACTCAACTTCTCTTGTGAATTCAGAAAACTGAGTGCTTGATTGTCTGAGTACACAATGAACTCCTTGGGAAGCAAGTAGTGCCTCCACTTCCTTAGTGCTTGGACCAATGCATACATTTCAAGGTCATAAGAAGAGTACTTCTTCTTGGCTTCACTTAGCTTCTCAGAATGAAAAGCCACCGGTCTGCCCTCTTGGCTGAGAACAGCTCCAATTGCTACATTACTAGCATCACACTCAATTGTAAATAGTTTCTCAAAACTTGGCAACACCAAAATAGGTTGAGTAGCTACCTTTTCCTTCAGCAACTCAAAACTCTTGTTAGCTTGTTCATTCCACACAAACTTAGTTTTCATGCCTCCTTTAATGGTATCCAACATAGGAGCACAAATTGCACTAAATTGTTTGATGAATTTCCTATAGTACTGAGCAAGACCATGGAAGCTTCTTACCTCTGTTGTTGTCTTGGGAGTAGGCCAATTAAGAATGGCTTCTACCTTGCTGCTGTCCATCTTCAAATTGCCATGTGATAACACAAAACCAAGGTACACCAGCTCTGTTTTGATGAACTCACACTTTTCCAGGTTAATCTTCAGCTTCTCCTCCTGTAGCTTCTTGAAAATCAGCTCAACGTGCTGGAGGTGCTCTTCTCTAGTTCTGCTATAAATCAGTATATCATCAAGATACACTACCACAAATTTGCCAATGTAGTCCTTAAGGATTTCATTCATGAGTCTCATGAATGTGGAGGGGGCATTAGACAAGCCAAATGGCATTACTAGCCACTCATAAAGACCCTCATTGGTTTTGAAGGCTGTTTTCCACTCATCACCCTCATGTATTCTAATTTGGTGGTATCCACTCTTTAAATCTATCTTGGTATAGTACCTAGCTTCACCTAGACAATCCATGAGATCTTCAATTCTAGGAATGGGAAACCTATACCTGATGGTTATCTTGTTGATTGCTCTGGAATCAGTACAAAGCCTCCATTCTCCTCCTTTCTTGGGTGCTAAGACGGTGGGTACTGCACAAGGACTAATGCTTTTCCTAATGAGACCTTGATCAAGCAATTCTTGAATCTGCCTGGCTATCTCCTCATTCTGTTGAGGTGTCATCTTGTAGGCTACTTTGTTTGGAAGGGTGGCTCCTGGTATCAAGTCTATCCTATGGCTTATGGCTCTTTTAGGAGGTAAAGTTGCTGGTTGACCACTACTTACTATGTTCTCATAGGTCTGCAACAAGTCTTGAATCTCCTTTGGTAGTTCTTCCTTTTCAGCTGCCTTCTCTTTGCTTGCCTCTCTTGGCTTGATCATTATTGCATAGCCAACTCCTTCTCCTTCTTCCAAGGTCTTTAAGAACTCTTTTTCACCAGTTATCAGCAACTTAGAACCTGCTGTCTGCACCTCATTATCTTCCAACAAAGATTGAATCTTGTATGTGACATTGTCCTTCTTGAAGGTGTATGAGTTCTTGGCTCCATCATGCACAGCTTGACGGTCAAATTGCCATGGCCTACCTAGGAGCAAGTGGCATGCATCCATAGGTAATACATCACACAATACCTTGTCTTTGTACTTTCCAATTGAAAACTCCACCCATGCTTGTTCATTCACCAAGACATGTTGACCCTTGTTGAGCCATGTAACCTTGTAAGGATTACTGTGAGATATCCTTGTCAATTTCAGTTTGCTGACTGCCTCTTCTGACACAATATTGTCAGTTGAACCTGAGTCTATAATCACCTTGCACACTTTCCCCATCATCTTGCACTTTATCCTAAACAAAGATCTTCTTTGGCTTGGTTCCTCTTTGACCGGTTCCTTGATTAAGGTCCTTCTCATCATGAGATTCTCACCTTCCTCTGAGTTCAAAGGTATTTCTGATTGCTTGTTTGCTGCAGCTGCTTCATCTTGAATTAGATGGGTTCTCTTATCTCCTCCATGAGATGTGCTTCCTTTCTCAGGGCATCTATAGGCTGGGTGTCCCAACTGATTGCAATGATAGCATTTCATGTTGGTGAAGTAACTACTCCTTCCTTGTCCACCACTTCTTCCCCTAGGGCTGAAACCTCTTCCTCTACCACCTCTACTAGAACTTCCCTCTTGCTGATCAGAAAATCTGACCTCTCCTTGAGCTCTTGATTCCGAGCCTCTTCCACTATAGCTCCCTCTTTGTCCTCTGCTGTCTTTGCCTTTACCTCTACCTTTAGGGTTCTGTTCTTGTTTCTTTTTTCCTTTCTCCTCTATCTTCAAGGCCATTTGGTAACATTGGCGTACTGATTTGAAGTTTACCAAGCTCATGTCTTCTTGAATAGACCATTTGAGTCCATTTAGGTACCTTGCTAACCTAATGCTTTCATCCTCAACCACTTTTGATCTAAGGCACAATTTCTGAAACTCCTCTGTATATGTTTGGACATCCATGTCCTTTTGCCTCAGATTGTGTCTCCTCCTATGCAACTGGACTTCATAATCATCTGGAAGATAAGTCTGCCTTATCTTGGTCACCATTCCTTTCCATGAAACTATGGGACCTTTGCCTTCCTTCTCTCTTTCTGATTGCACAAACTTCCACCATGTGAGAGCTGCTCCTCTCAACCTAGACTTGGCCACCTTCACCTTTTGGGCCTCTGTTATGCCATCACACTCAAAGTGATTCTCAATACTTTCTATCCAGTCCACAACTGAATCTGGGTCCATTTGTCCACTGAAGAGTGGCACACCATCCAATGCTTTACCACTCAAGGCCTGCAATGCCTTCAAGAATGGTTCCTCTGCAAGAACAGGATCAGGCTTTGGAGCTTCCTCCTCCAATTCCACCTCTTTTTCCTTGGCTTCCTGCTCTTCCTTCTTCTTTATCTTGTCCTTCACAGTGTCTGCTGTTTCTTGGACTTCATCAAGGAGTTTCTCCATCTGAGATATCCTCTCTCTGAGCAACCGGTTATCTTCCTCTTGCTCTTCTACCTTCTTTGCTAGCTCTGCATTTGTCACCATGGTTCCTTCCTCTGGTGTATTCTCTCCTACTGACTCAGTGGATTGGCTCATTAATCACAAGCCTTGAATCTACTGGCTCTGATACCAATATGATGTATGACGACTTCCAAGGTTTGCTTGCACCTAACCATCAAGAAGACATCACCTTGCCTTCACCATGAGCCTATCAATCTTCTAGGCTCTGTCCTGATCTGGTTCACCAACTGAACCCTGTCACCACTCTGTTCCAAGAGTCTTAACACTGTGCTTTAACCTTGGAAGATTCAACACCTTTTGAATTTGCTGCCTCCTTCCAACACCTAGAAGAATCTAGATGTGAAACTCATTACCAATCTCGAGTTGTTTGCAGGGGAATTAAAGGTACTATCCTCATGCTCCTTGCATTTAAATTGTTCCATTTTGGAGATTCTTTAGCTTTTGCTATGCCTGATTCCAAGAGATTTCCTTGGTAGGCCCAAACTTCTCTAACCCTTACCTGTCAGTTTTCTGACTTTTCCTCTCACTTTTGACAAATAACCTTCCAACCAAAAGGCACTTTCAAGCACCTTTCTAGAGCTTTAAACTTTCCTCTGTCACTGCAGTATAGTTTCACTTTTCCCCTGCCTCAGTTCTCATCTCTATTTTCACCAAACTCCTAACCGGATCACCCTCACCCGCCTAGGGTTTGGAATTTTCAAACATTGCTTGGCTCTTTAACTCTACTGAAACTAAGTATATACAACAGGTAAACTCCTCTCCCATATTCACTATTTTCAGGGGAATCCCGTGGACAGAGATTATGGGAGTCATTAGAATTTAAACTTGACTGGGCAAAATGGTATATACAATCTCTAAACTTTTACCTTGGAATTCAAAACACACTTCACAAAAACAACCTAAATACAAGATGTCCCTTATTTAGACTATCAAATACGCATGGAGACAGTGTTGTTTCAATGTATATAATGCGTAAAAAAAAGTCACTGTTTCTTAAGGGGCGCGGCAGAAACAAGAAACACACAGGGTTCTGCCTTTTATAAGAATAAGAACACTTTTGAATTATACTTTGGAACCTAAACAGCGATGAGAACTATTTCAGACCTATTCTATGATCACCGAAACAAAGATTCTACTTTATTTACACGCCTTTTTCCTCCACTGTAAAAAGAAACACGGGTTTTTAAGCAAAATACAGGAAAATACAAGGTTCTGCAAAACACAGTGAGTTTTCAGAAATCACAGATTTTACCTACTCTTAACAATACAAAACGTAGTTACTAAGCATGTATTAAAATCAGAGAACTATCTACAAGTTAAATGATGCTTTAACGTGCTAAAAGAACCCCGAACTAAGACAAGAACAGTGCATAGAACTCATCACATTCGAATGCCAGAATACACACGGGTTTTCAAAAACTCAAAAATTCTAAATTCGCTAATCCGCCTCGTGATGGCTAACACCCAAAAACTGTTTTTACAATCTGTCTTCCTCTCTCCAACGAGGCACACACACTTTGGACGCCAATATCCACCATTTCAGGGCAGTGGTTCGGTGGTTTTTCCTAATTACAAGGAATACCTATCACAAAATTACATGCAACTCCTTGAATTTTGCCATGCAACTTTTAAACAACTTTCCACAACCTCCAATATGCCTCAATCCCGAATTCTTGGATCTCTAACTCCTTGTTGGCGAATCAAATGCCTTCCAAGCTGTCCACTGGCATCATTTAGCAACAAGGATAAGAGTTTTACTCTTTTACTGCCCCATGGTGTAACATAGGTTATTCAAAGCTTAGGAAAACCAAAAATTAACAACATTAACCCACATAGATAACTAAGATAATTTTATCCTAATGACTAACTTACTCATACTACAAGAACTCTAGGATCCAAACAAACATAACATAATCCTGATTTGGCCAGAATCAGGTACAAGCCAAAACTTTTCCCAAGAAGGTGGAGATTAGCCAAGGTGCCCCTGCATTCTACAAGGAAGGTAAGAATATTAAGTGACATTTATCTAAGGAGTACAAATCAAGCACATGAAGAAAATCCAAGAGGTGAGATAGCAAATTTTATTTTACTTTCTAAGGCTAATTTTGAACCATCATGTTTTGAAGATGCAAGTACTAATGAGGTTTGGGTACAAGTAATGCAAGAAGAGATAGATTCCATTCACAAAAATGATATTTGGGAGATTACAAAGCTTTCGCATGACAAGAAAAGAATTGATATGAAAGTGACAGGAAATAGCTCTCAAAATGCTAAATTATTCAAGGGGAGAAAGAAATCAAGTGATGTGGTTTCTTCTTAGATTTGTCTTCATGTGTGGGCCACCTTTTGTTGTTTTCCCACCAATGAAAATAATAAGGGAGATTGTAGAACATAAATTTTCATTAATAAATTATTATCACATTATCAAAGAAATAATGTCAAGGAGTAGTGTCTTTGATGACGTGTAGTGTTCACTAAAGTCTAATGTGTACGCTAACTAGACAATGAATGTAATCATACTTGAATTATCATTATCAATGCATTTTGAAGAACAATGAATCCTACTCCTTACAGTATGCTTGCAATATCATGCCTACATCTATTCATGTTGATAGAGGTAATGTGGAAGTCTGGTCTAGAATGTTCAAGGTTAGTTACTTAGGGAAAATAGATTTTTCTAGCAATACAATTATGTTTAGTGTTCCCTTTTGGATGATATTTTTGGCTTTTAGTTTGAAAGGGGAGTATTCCTAAAATTATTCTATCATATTCCAAATTTTCCCAAAGTTATGTTCAACATCCAAAAATATTGAAGTAATAGAAGGGTCATTGTGCTTATTAGTTAACCAATTGGTGTTTTATAACTATCCAAAAATGTTTAGTAGTGTGTGCCATTTGAAGATAACATGGGTTGCTAAAATAGGTCTAGGTTAAGGTTCCTATGGAAGCACATGGCATCATGTTGGTTTGGAAGCAACAAATTTGATTTAGGACCCATTTGCTACACGTTTCATGAAATTTGAATTTAGTATGCCATATGTCATCCTAGTTAATTATGGATCACTAGCCAACATGAAGTGTTGTTAATGTAATTTCTTGTAAATAATCATCTCACTTGACATGATAAAAATCATGGATATTTTTTTTAAATAATAAAAAATTAGACAAAAGTTGACATCCCATAAAAACAATGGTGTTCTGTTGAAGTTTCACTTTAAAATGTTAAATTACCAAAAAAATCATTGAGCATTATTATTTTTTTCCATGAACTAGATATTGAAGTTACTTATTCAAGAAAAAAATTAAGGAAAAAAATTGGTTTGCTTCTTTATTGAAATCCCATTAACCTCACTTTTTTTGAAATTTAAATTAGCAATTCAAATTTTTCTCCTAAATTTATAAGACAATATATTAAACCAATTTTGGCAAAGAAAAAATAATATCCAAAGAACTAGATGAAGTTGCAATAGCTTTGATGTGAATATCATGAAATAGAAGA
Organism: Sequoia sempervirens; assembly: GCA_007258455.2. Taxonomy (NCBI): domain Eukaryota; kingdom Viridiplantae; phylum Streptophyta; class Pinopsida; order Cupressales; family Cupressaceae; genus Sequoia; species Sequoia sempervirens. The sequence goes on from VDFB02299765.1 coordinate 7,877, forward strand.
AAAAGGTCATCAATTGTATCTGCTATTTAATCTATAACGCAAGACTCTACAAATAGAGATGATATGTTCAATAGAAATGTGTCCCAATGTGGTGGATCTAGAAAATCAATGTCAATGTCCTGATACAAAGAACCATTAGAAGTCATAGAGATATCAGCATTGGATTTAGATTTAGCAATATTAGAGTTAGATGTAGCAATAGGTGATCGAGGAGACACAATCTTGAACAAAAATTAGAAGAGATGATGTGAGACATAAGGACATAATCCATTTCCATGTTGGTTTCTCCCATAATATGTACATTTGATTTTGTAATTTTTAGACATAATCTAACATTGAGCAACTATCAATTTAGAAATGTAGATTTTTCTCCACAAAATGATTTAATGAATGAAGCCCTCAAGTATTGTTGGGATGTGAAGTCTCGTAAATTTTCTATTTTCTCCTTCTAACTGTTCAAATGCAAACAAAATTAGTTCAAACGTAAAACCAATTTTGGTGACACTCCGTTGCTCCGTTATGCCAGCTTGGAATTACGTTGGCACAAATTAAGGGTATGGTTGCAAAGTCCATTATATATTGGATTGTTTGTAATGTAAATGTGTGCGGTGATTAATAAAAGTTTTCTCCTACTTTTTGGTGGATGTAAACAATTTTGCCGAACCACGTTAAATATTTTGTCCAATTTTTCATTGTTGTGTCTCTAATTTTTATCTATGATAATCTGTTTATGTTAGTTGTAAACATAGCAAATAGTATCAGAGCCAGGATAACAGCAAAGGGAGATTTTACAGGCACCAGAAGTCGCTGTTTAAGAACTAAAGTCGCATGTTTCATTAAAGTGTGATGCCGTTGAAAGGAAAGCATACTCGTGGGAAGCTGTTTTTTAAAGGAATTGAAGAAAGATTGGAAGGCGTGTTGCTGTCCAAAGAAAGGAGCCGGTGATGTGCATGCTGTGTACTTCAGTGGAGGCGATTGAGGAGCTTGCAGACAGAAGATTGAAGATTGCCAATATAAGGAGACTGATGGCAGATCTGAAATAGATCTGAGTTGCTTGAAATCCAAGATCTGACGGAGAATATATGCTGATAAAGTAGTTGCGTTTGGTGTAGCTGTGAAGACAACAAATCTGAACAGTACATATATATGTTGCTGCATGGTTGGAATTGTAAGTATTTGATTGCAGAATTGTAATTTTAATTTGCAACTTTACTTTTAGTGTATGCACAATTTCCACTAGGTATATTTGATGTCTTACGATTACAAAATCTCAAAATAAAGCATGTGTTGATAGTATAATTTAAAAATATTGCCAAAAATATAACACCATTGCATAGAGCTTTTAAAATAGGCAGTTTCAAACAAAATGGGACTAAAAAAGGAATTCATATGTGCCCAAACGAACCTTTGAACGTTCTAAAAATGGAAACATATTAAAGTTCTAAGAATCTATTATTTATGAACAAAATGTACATCAAAATTATAAAACAATAATACCACTAAGTAGTGCACAAAAAACTTCCCTAGAACAAATAAAATTGCAAAATAAAATAAATAATAATAATAATTATGGCCTCGATTTGGACCTCTGAAATTGGAGTTGCAAAATCAAAATGCCAATGGTTCAAAAGGGTCTAGAATGAGGGTTGGATGGGTGATATCAGCATGACGTCAAAAAAACAAAAAATGCTCCAAAATATGCCATGTTGGTTACCAAGAAAGTGGTTTCAACATACTGTAACTAAAAACCAACAGTTTACATAAGAGTTTAGCACATGTTTGAGACACGACTTGTTTGAGTTGATCAATTCTTGGGCTAGTTGTGGAGTGGCCAGTTTGAGTCAAAGGAATGCGTAATGATTTAATTGAGGCAGCATGGGGCCTGAAGGAGGTGGCGTAGATGTTGGAAGCCAAGGGTGGTAGCTTCCTATGATAGGGGATTCCTTTGCCGCCTTGAGGAAGCTCAAAGGAATTGTGAATAAGTGATGCCTTAATAGATTAGTAGAGTTGAAAAGACCCCCCCTATGAATATTGACAATCAAAGCATAGAAAAAGATAGTGCCAAAGGCACCGAGATCTTGTCTGACTATAGGATTCAAACCCTGGATGGGATTCAACCTCTCTACCTTACCTCGACGCTTATCAGGTAGGCTTTTAGCGCTAACAAAAACCCTAATGCTAACTTGTGTTGGTTGTAGCATTATGCTGAGGCCTAATGTGTTGTTTTATCACAAGATCATTATGGTATGTCAGAACTTTTCAATAATCTTTTATTACGCCATCATGATAAGTAAGCCTTTGAGAAAATAATTGTTGGCGAACACAGGGGACTAAATCCTTTTGGTATTCCTCAAAGTAGAAGAAATAAGGTAGCAATATGGTGAGCACAAGATCTGATCACCACTATTTCAATGTATTTCACCTTGATGTCGAACTCATGAATGTCACCAGAAGCTCAAGGTTATGGTAACGACTAGTCGCACGAGCTCCTTATATGTAGATGATTATGGGAAAGATCCCCATGATCATCCTCACCATCTATAAGATGATTAAGTCTAAGCTTCAGAAGTTTTGAAAATAAAAAACACAACCATAAGAACTAAAAAAAATGCATCTTTTGCTTGCAATCTCAATCTCCCATGTAACTCCACATTTTGTATTTATGTCTATTAGCACAATACAAACTACGAAATATATTATGAAATCAAATTAACCAAAACCATTGATATCATGAATTCACTACGAAACATCAGTATGATGAGTTAGCCATCAAACAAGTAAGTATAATATGCATACATACAAATAGAAAATAGAGTAATATTGTGTAAAATATGTATAGATAAAAAAAAATTAAACTAGCAATCGCATTTTAGTGTATAATGGATACATGGAAGAAGTGTGGAAGGTTAATTAGGGATATTTTTGGTCTATTTTTTACATACATTTGTGTAATATACATGAAGTCAATTAATAGTCCATTTATACAATGATATTTTTTGTGCAACAAAAGCTTCAATGAAAAACTGATAGCTTCAAATCAACTATGCATCTAGGATGGAATGGGCGTCAGGAAAAATAATGGGCCCACAACCACCTCATAGTTGTCATGGAATACCTAGTCGCCGAGGTATTTTCATAGGCTTTCTTGCTTTATGGAAATGATTTCTGCAGCGGAAAGAAGACATGGCGTACTCATGATGCAATCGATCCAACAAGCATATTTCCATCCCGATCACTCTTATTTGCCAGCATACTCCCGCCTGTGACAAAATGGGAGCTTTGGAACAGGGTATGGACATCCATCAAAGAAAAAAGGAAGGGCTATTATCGTCAGATGTCACAGTTGGAAATGTTCTGGTAGACGTTTATGCAAAATGTGGAAGCATAGACAAGGCACATGAACCGTTTGAACGATGCCTCAATGAAATCTAGTCTCATAGAGTGCTATGATTGCAGGATATGCACAAAATGCATTTGTTGAAAAGGATTTACGAACTTTCAACCAAATGCAATTGGCTGGTTTAAATCCACACTCTGCAACCCTTGCCAGCATCCTCCGAGCCTGTGCAAAAATGGGAGCTTTGGAACAGGGTATAGACATCCATCGCGGTAGAGGAGTTTTGTCAGATGATGTTGTTGGAACTTCCCTGGTAGAAATGTATACAAAATGTTTAAGCTTAGACAAGGCAAGTGAACTGTTTGACATAATGCCTCAAAGAAATATGTTCTCATAGAATACCCTGATTGCAGTATATTAATAAAATGGATTGAATATCTCTTCTTAGGTTCACAGGGTTCCAAAATATCCAATGAGGGGTTGTAAAAACTCATCAAATTTTTGAGAACCTTAAATATCTACAATTTTTTTATCCAACACTATGAATCTAGTTTCAATGTAAGAATAATATCAATCGAAGCAAACATATAGTATTTAAATCCATCAAGAGGAAGAGTACTCACACTTACACGAGCAATGTTATCAACAATTACTTTCGTGCTTATCATGCTCTTATTCCAAATGTAATATTGTCTCATGGCCTTGGTAAGTTCCTTGTCACTAATGAGGGTATAGATATTACACAAAAACATGGAAGAGATGTCAAATGTTGAAATCGGATCAAATAAATCCTTTAATGAGATCCATACCAAACATTTCTAAAATGATAACCAAGATATCACCACCTTAGAAGAAGAAATTTTTTCTAAATCTAACTTCATTGATCTCCACAAGGATATTATGTTTAGTAGTTGTATCTTTTGTTATATTTCTATTTATGTTTGGTAGTATGATACTATGATTTTGAGTCGAGGTATTTTAAATAGTTAATATTAATCTTGGCCTACTATCATAATATGGCAATGCATTTGCCTGACTTACTAGATGAGTGGACCTATTAGATAATATCTCCTATTATTTGTTCTTTTTTTAATTTTTCCTTCTAATGTAAAATATATATGTCTATTATGTACTAAGAAAAATATAAAATCTATAGAAGTTTTGCTATTTTTAATGAAATATACTTAATACAATAAAGAATCTCCCTACATTTATGTAGTGTGCATGTAAACGTTTTTAAATTCGCATAATGTGGTGGCTTTTGACTATTATGTCTTATTACTAGTAAATTTTCATGGGTGGTATTTTGGTGCAATTTATGTTTTTATCCTTTGTTTGGTCTATAATTTAATGACCACCATGATAATCAAGCATCAACATTAGAAGGAAAGGGATCCTTTAAGAAGAGTTCAACTCATGGATAAGAGATTGTTTTAAACCTTCACTTGTAATGAAATAGTTGCCTTAAGTTTTTTTAAATTAGTTTTGGGTGACATTAGTTTGGATAATCATGTCCCCTACATTATAAGGCTTGTATAAGGGAGGAATTTATAGTGATTGGTAGTAGCTATCACCAATGTGTCTTGGAGTTTATAGATTATATGCTTTCTATTTCCTACACATTTCAAGGATATGGAGGTGTTGAAGTTGAAGGAAGAGGTGGTGGTAAACATGGAAGAAAATTATTAGTGATGGTGTTAAGGACGTTCATTCAATTCCTTTAGCATTTATACCTATGGAAAATGAAGAATTGAATATAGTGCATTGTAAGTTTCTATTTCTTCATGCTTTTGGCATAGATTTAGGGAAGGTGTTGACACTTTCACTGTGGTTCATAGTCAGTGTCACGTAGAGGTCTCTAGCAACTTCACAATTCTAGTTATTTTGCATATAAGATCCATAAATCTTAGCATAGGAAGGATTTATTTCATGAATAGGTTCCTATCACGTGATCCCAAAGTTGGTACTATCTTGACGGATGCAAAACAGAACCCTAATGCAATAGAGGTTGAATACCTAGTGGTTCGCAATGTGGTAGAGAATTCAAGATTTCAATGGCATTAGGTAGTATGTTGATTCCCTTGTTATTTATGATGTTGTTGATTATGGTTCTAGTGTTTGTAGGGAGTGGCATTTATTATTTAATATATAGTTTTACTATTTTTTGGTTTATATGTTTATAATAGTAACTTAATATTCCTTCATGTTTTTGCATATGTTCCTTATACCTAACTATTATGATAATTTATTCTATTATTGATGTAATATTTATATTATTCTTTTATTGTGAAAAGACCCTAATAGATCTCCAAGTAATTAATCTAGTGAAAGATAACACTAAAGAAATAAATCTAATCCTTGCCTCTATTTATAATTACAAAAATTGAGATAAATGAGCAATTGGGGAGAATTAAGACATGATATTCTATCATGCAATATAGGATACATTACAAACATTAAATAATTAAAAAACCAAGTTTTGTATCTTGAATAAACATTCTAAGTACGAGGTTATTATCCTCAAACCCATCATTATATGAAGAGACTAATAAAGAATTTATGATTGGGTGAAATTCCAAATTTTTGTCACATATTATGATATATTTTCAAAAAAAATCATACAAAATTATTCCTCATTCTAACAAATCATTTATGTGACTTAACTAGTTACAACTCAAAAAAATCACGCTATAATGTTATTGGTAGGAAACTAAAAACTATCAAGGCATATTCTCAATACAATTTGGGATATCATCAATAATGCAATCTGGTTGGATTAGTTTTTTTCTAAAATAGATTTGATAATAATATTTCTATCCAAAAATTAGATTCAACCAAAAAAATTATTTAATATTCTCAAATAAAAATGCTTTTTTCCTTATATACACAACATACGGATGACTTTGACTCATATGAATTCAACCATTATTATAGAGAAGAAAATCAAGCTACCCATATTCTAGCCAATATGAGAATTAACCAAATTGAACATACTATGGTCTATGATTCATCTTCGAACATAGAGTATTAGGATTTTAAAAGCATCTTTTCATAATGATCACATAGTTTGATTTCAAGTACCCTTTCATTAATTGCTAAAGTCTATGCAACATTTAAATCTTCTCATCCAAATGACTCATTTACTCACCCTATAATTCCACATGGTAAACAATCATGGGAAGCTAGTTTTTAAATCCACTTTTCATCTAAAGTTCTACTATTTAGGATTTTATTAACTCTATATTAACACCACAACCTTCCTCTAAGTCAATAGTAAATATGAATGATAGTTTTTCCTTTACTCACCTCCTCTGGCTAATCATTGGCACATTCCTATTTATGGTCTCTTACTATTTCAACTGTCATCCTACTCTTCTTATCTATATCCTATTAGAAGGGGTGAGATGGAAATAAATAGAAGGATTTATGTGCTTCCATAAGAAACGTAACCACTCATTATAGGTCCAATTGACTCAACCTTACTAGCATATACATTTTCTCTATGGACTAGCCCCATGTTGAAAAGATCCTTCAAAGCTATTTTAGGTGATGATCTTCAAGATGGAACCAAGATACTTTACTACTTTGGTATCATCTATAATTTACACTATAACTATATTGACTCGGTGTAGGATATATACTTCCCAAATATAATTATTTATACATTCAATATTTTTCACTACCATCAACTCTCAATAGTCAAGTTTTCATTGCCTATGATTTTGAAGGGCACAAGACAACTGAGAGGGGGGCTGAATTAGTTGTCACCAAATATACTTCTAAAACTTCAAACACTTATCAATTCCACATGCATTATATTCTATTAGTAGATATGAACATGAAATGCTAATAACATAAAGGAATATCACCACAAGAGACACCAAATTTACTTGGAAAGCCCAATAAGGGAATAACCACAGTGAGGATTAACTCACAATATAATGTAATTGCAAAAATTGGATACAAAAAGGCTCACTTCTAGAGGTCTCGCTACCCAAGAAGGACTCATTGTCTAGATACAAAGGATTGTTGCCTATAGATAGGACTCACTGTCCAAAAGGGAGGCTCACTGCCTACAGGTATGGAAAGATAATAAAAAAAACCACCACTGCAATTTACACACATCTGCAACCTAGATTAGAAGATTGCAGACACCCTTAGCTCACTTCCTTCAAGAATCTGACACATTAAAGAACTACTACCTTACTTCACTCTCACACTATATTTGCTTCTCATGATTGTGGAATTTTTCTTATCATTCGCATCATCAAACCTCAACACCTTAACTTGTATTTATACCATTTTACCTTAGAAACTTTCTCCAAGTTCAACTACACATGCTTCATATTACAAATTCAAAATAGGTCGGCAACTCAACATTCCCATAGTGGATAAGAATGAGAGTAGACATCTTGAATCAATCACTCACTTCCTTAACTGATACATATTCTTCATGTAACGTGTAGACACTAGGTTGGCCAAACCTAATGAGAACACGGATGAACTTTGAACTACATGCTTCCTCAATAAGGAATGTCATGTGGATGACATAGCACACTTCATAATATACTAGAACATATACCTTCAAACTTATCTGCAATGATTGCAACTATCTTCATATACTCTTCATTAGTCCATCTAGACTGTGTGAACACTCACCGGACCTCCAGAGCAAGTCTTCCAGAGTCTCAAACTAAATCCACCCTTACAGGAACATAGAGAACATCATTTAAAACCTTCCTTCAAATCTGCATAGACATAGGATCAACACAGAATAAATGCGGAGCACCTCAACTACACACACACAACCTGCAATACTTGATTTCTTACTTTGCAATAGCCTACACTATGTTGACATCAATGACAACATTAATTACAACACCATCATACTCATCCATACTTGCAACAATCTCTCCCTTTCTCATTGATGGAAACACGTGATGTGAAAAACCATCAAAGAAAAATCATCATATAAATCTTGCACAATCTACACAACATTCTTGCACTTGCTTTTCTTTTTCACATGACTACTATTTTTCACATGACTTTCTCTCCCCCTTTGACATCAATGGAAAAACACAAATCACTCCCCCTTAGGAGTGCATCGATACTTTAACAATAATACTTCCTACTCCCCCTAAGGAGTAGACACACTCATCAGTCCAAATACATGAAGAATATGAGAATTCACTGGATTGATGCACCTCCATGTGCACCTCCAAACGAGGGGAAATAACCACCAAATTCTCCCTGAGATACTCAAAATTATCCTTTGGAAGGACCTTAGTAAAAATATCTGCAATTTGTTCTTTAGTAGGCACATACTCCAATATTACTTCATTCTCCAACACTTTCTCTCTCAAGAAATGATATCTAATAGATATATGCTTTATTCTTGAATACATTACTGGATTCTTTGAAATGTTAATAGAAATTGTATTATCAAAAAATATAGTAATGGGATCATCACACATCACTCCTATATCCATCAATGTTTGCTTCATCCACAAAACCTGTGTGCAACAAGATGCTGCTACAATGTACTCAGCTTTTACAGTGGATAAAGAGATTGAATCTTGTTTCTTGCTAAGCTATAAGACCAATCTTCCTCCAAGAAGAAATGCACCACCACTTGTACTCTTTTGTCCATCTACACAACCAGCCCAATTAGCATCAATGTAGGCATACAAAGTAAAATCAGTATTCTTAGGTTACCATAGTCCATAATCCGGTGTGCCATTCAGATAGCTAAATATTCTCTTCACTATTGTAACATGTGGCTCTTTAGGTTTTTCTTGAAATCTAGCCACCAAGCATACTGCATGCATAATATTTGGTTTGGTAGCAATAAGATACAATAGTCCACCAATCATGGACTTGTACAAGCTCTAATCAACTTTAGGAGATTCATCATCTTTACTCAGTTTGCATCCAATCACCATAGGTGTATAGATTGGTTTGGAGTCATTCATCCCAAACTTCTTCAGCAACTCTTTGACATATTTGGATTGAGAAATGAATATCCCCTTATCAGTTTGATTCACTTGACGCCCAAGGAAGAAATTCAACTCACCAATCATAGACATTTCAAATTATTTTTGCATCTCTTCTGCAAATATATTACACATACCTCATTTCCTCCAAAGGTAATGTCATCAACATACACTACTACTATCAACATTTTTCTTCCTTCAACCTTGAAATAAATATTGTTATCTGTGGAGTCTTTGTTGAATTTTTGTTGTGTCAAATATTTGTCTAATCTTGCATACCATGCTATGGGAGCTTGTTTGAGTCCATACAATTCCTTTTTCCATTTTCAAACCATGTCTATTTTATCTAATAACTAAATTCCCTCTGGTTGTTCCATATACACCTCTTCTTCCAGTTCTCCATTTAAGAATGTCAATTTGACATCCATATGGTATACCCTGAAATCCTTGTAAGCAGAAAAAAGCTAGAAACATTCAAAAAGCCTCCATTCTCACCACCGGGGAAAAGGTTTCCTCAAGGTCTATACCTTCAACCTATGAATAGATTTTACATACTAGTCTTTCTTTGTTTCTCACTACTTCACCATTCTCATTCAACTTATTCCTGAATACCCATTTAGTTCCAATTATATTCTTATTTACTGGTCTAGGAACTAGTTCCCATGTCTGATTCTTCTCTATATGTTCTAATTCTTCTTCCATTGCTCTAACCCAACTCTCATTTTTACAAGCTTCAACTAATATTTTAGGCTCAATCTTCGAAAGTAAACATAGATTTACCTTGGTTGTTACCACCTTGCTTCTTGTTCTTACACCTTCACTTTTGTCTCCAATTATTTCTTCGAGATGATTCCTCTATACATATTTAGGAGTCTTAGGAGCAGGTTTTGGATCAACTTCTTCTTCTTCAATTTTTTCTTTTTCTTTTCCTTTTCTTCTAGTATTTGTTTGTAGATAGGCTCATCCGGTTCAATTTCGCTTATCTCAACTAGTTTATACACACTTTTATCAACTTTCACATAATTTGTACTTTCAATGATCTTCCTCAGTCTTTTATTGAAGCATCTATAGGCTTTGCTACTAGTTGAATAACCAAGAAAAATACCTTCATCACATCTTGCATCAAGTTTTCCAAGATTCTCATCATCTCTTCTAATGTAACATTTACTTCCAAACACCTTAAAGTATTTCATAGTAGGAATCTTACCAGTCCATAATTCATAAGGAGTCTTTGTACTATTACCTCTAATCTGAACTCTATTAAGAATGTAAATAGTTGTGTGAATCGCCTCTCTACAGTACACATCAGGTATGTTAGCTTCTTTCATCATTGTTGTTGCGGCTTCCTGAATAGTACTATTCTTTCTTTCAACAACTCTATTCTGGTGAGGAGTTCTAGTGGCAACAAAATATCTCTTTATGCCATGCTCTTCACAAAAAGTATTAAAATCACTAGAAGTGAATTCTCCACCTCTATCGGATCTTACGAATTTAATTCTCAAGTTCACTTCATTCTCTACTCTTGCTTTAAACACTTTGAATTTATCCAGAGCTTGAGTTTTTTCCCTAAGAATTGTAACCCATGTCATTCTAGAATAATCATCAATTAAAAGCATGAAATACCTGTCACCAGTTAGACTTGTTATTCTTGTAGGACCACAAAGGTCTGTATGCACTAGCTCCAACATTCTAGTAGTTGATTTCTTTTTTCCTTTGAAACTAAATCTTGTTTGCTTTCCCAACTAACAACTTTTGTGCACAGTAGTAGGCTTTGCAATTTTAGGCAGATCTCAGACCACATCTCTTGAACTGATCCTAATTAGATTATCAAAATTTTCATGTCCCATTCTCCAGTGCCATAACCAACTTCCATTAACATGAGATACCAGACATTGACCATCAACGCCCTTAAGCTGATAAATGTTTCCATAAGTTCTTGCTGCAACCATAGTTCCAGACCCTTTTCTGATCTCACAAGTATTATCCTGAAACACAAGTTTGAATCCCTTCTTACAAATTTTTCCAACACTCAAAAGGTTATGCCTTAAGCCTTTAACATAATAGACATCATCAGTATTCTTTTTTCCATTAAATCTAATTGTTCCTTTTTCCAACAATCCTTGCTCTGGAATCATCTCCAAACATAACTAATCCACCATCATATTTTTCAAGCTTAGTGAACTTACTTTTATCTCCAGTCATGTGATTAGAATAGCCACTATCAATCACCTAATAGTCTTCATCTTGTCTAGCATGAAATGCAGTAACCAAACTACCTTCCATCTCTTCCTTCTTGTTCTCTGACCCAATTTTCTTTGCACATATTTCAGAGTTTATAGACACAAATTTACTTTCTAAAGCCAAAAATATACATTCATTATAATCATATCCCTCAAAATTAGATTCATCATCAAAGATTCCAGCATCTTCCCTGACATAGTACAACTTCTTGAACTTCTTATCCTTATTGTCTTTATTATCTCTGTTATATCTACTCTTCTTTCTATTCAAACATCTTGAAGCATAATGACCAATATTTCCAAAAATAAGAATTTAAAGGGTAACATACCTTTGTACTTACCAGTACCTTTCTTCAACCTCCAAGTAAAGTTTGCTTCGAGCTCATCTGGATTATCACTATCCTTATCATCTTCAATCTTCAGTGCTTTAAAGGTTGACTCTATCTTCTCCTTTTATTTTCCAAACTTCCTCATCTCAAATGTAGTTAGGATGTTGAATAGTTCCTCTTTAGTGAACTTCATAGGATCATACATTTCCTTAATAACTAAAACCTTATCACTATAGCAGTCCAGTAAGGTCATTAGAATTTTCTCTATTATATCTTCATATGACAATTTACCCCCTTGAAGCTTAACCTCATTAGTTGTAAGATCAACTCTCTAAAAAGAGCTAGTAATATCTTCACCCTCATCCATTTTCAAGTTTTCAAATTTGTGCTTAGTTGTTAGCTTTCTTCACAATTTCACTCTATCATTTCCTTCATGTAGATCTTCCAATATTTTCCAAACATCATAAGCAGTATCCCAGGAAGTAACTTTAGATCGTTAAGATTTAGATAAAGCACTATGAATCGCATACCTTTCTTTCTCATTCTCCTCATAAGTAAAAATATCATCTGTAGTGGACGAACCATTCACTAGTATAACATATTTCATTTCAACAGCTTTCCATGTTGTGAAACTAAGAGAAATCAAGTAACCTCTCATCAATCCTTTCCAATCACTATAGTTAGATCCATCATACATAGGAATAGCCAATTTGTGTGACATCAGACCTACCTCAAGCAATTAAGCTCTTCTCTTAGGAACCAAAGCTCTGATACCAATTTTTGAAAGGTGCAAGACAACTGAGAGGGGGTGAATCAATTGTCACCAAATATAGTTCTAAAAATTCAAATACTTATCAATTCCACATGCATTATATTTTGTTAGTAGATATGAACATGAAATGCTAATAACAGAAAGGAATATCAACACAAGAGACACCAGATTTACATGGAAAACCCAATAAGGGAAAAACCATGGTGAGGATTAACTCACAATATAATTTTATTGCAAAAACTGGATACAAAAGGCTCACTACTAGAGGGCTCACTGCCCAAGAAGGACTCATTGTCCAGATACAAAGGCTCGATGCCTACATAGAGGACTCATTTTCCAAAAGGGAGGCTCACTACCTACAAATACAAAAAAGATAATAAAAAAACCATCACTATAGTTTGCACACATTCATAGCCTGGATTAGTAGATTGCAGACACCCTCAGCTCACTTCCTTCAGGAATATGACACATTAAAGAATTGCTACCTTACTTCACTCTCATACTATCTTTGCTTCTCATGATTATAGAATTCTTATTACCATTCACATCATCAAACCTGAACACCTTAATTTTTATTTATACCATCTTCAACCTAAGAAACTTTCTCCAAGGTTGGCTACACATGCTTCATATTACAAATTCAAAATAGGTCAGAAACTAGAAATTCCCATAGTGGATAAGAATAAGAGCAGATCAAACCAACACTTAATTAGGACCCAAGATGAAATCTTGAATCAATCAGTCACTTCCTTAACTGATACATATTCTTCATGTAATGTGTAGACACAAGGTTGGCCAAACCTAGTGAGAACACGCATGAACTTTGAAGTAGATGCTTCCTCAACAAGGAATGTCATGCAGACGACATAGCACACTTCATAATATATTGGAACATATCTCAGATACCTTGAGAATTATCTGCAGTGACTAAAACTATCTTCATATACTCTTCATTAGTTCATCTGGACTGTGTGAACACTCACCGAACCTCCGTAGCAAGCCTTCTAAAGCCTTAAACTAAAGCCACCTTTACAAGAAAATAGATAGCATCATTTAAAACCTTCCTTCAGATCCACATAGACAAAGGATCAACATAGAATAAACAAATACACAACATACAATACTTGATTTCTTGCTTTGCAATAGCCTGCACTATGTTGACATCAATGACAACATTAATGAAAACGCCATCATACTCATCCATGCTTGCAACATATGACTATATAATGGGTGAGCCTCAAACTAGGGGATTTATTCCCTTGGAAAATGATAAATATTTTTCATGTATCTTCTCATTTTTTTAATACTATATGAACTAGTTTGACTAGCAATTTTTTAGTAGTTTTCATGCATGCCCTACATCTCACAATGGCTAGCCTGGGGATTCTTTGTCAACTAGGGTCTTAGAGGTTTTTAGGATGCTCAAACTCATGTTTTGGCATGTTCCTTCTTGACTCCCTACTACTTCTCCTTCCTCCATGTCCACTTTTAAATTGATGTCTCCTCAACTAAATACCAATGCTTCAACTTCTTCCTCAATTGGCCCTCTCTCTCAAACTTGGTCATCTAACCACTACATTTAACTATATATCCCCATTTTCACTTTTATTAATATATTTATTATGAATGACCTCTCACCTTTTATCTAATCAAATATTATTTAAAAATAAAAATAAAAATTGGATACCCTAGAGGAGAGAATATTTCCTTAGATGATATCATTTTTTGAACTTTTTAAATAATTAAAGAAAAGTGTTGAGTTTTGAAAAAAAACCTAATATTTTTATTTAAAATTTAAATAAAATATAAACAATGAAATTTTTTACATTCAATTATTTCACATCATTTTAGAATTTAAAATATATATGCCACTTTCATGTGTTTCAAGTTAAAAATCTAGAACATAGACTAGTGCTACTCATTTCCTTTATCACAATGTGCCATGGTACTCAAATTTCACCTAGTTGAATGTTCTTAATTTTAAATCAAATTTTAGTTAATATAAATCTTGTTCCTTAAATGATAACAATGGAGCCTGTGTTAGAATTTATTATCTTCTTGAAGAATAGTTGTACCACACAATCCTAGAGTAGATTGGCAACTCACTTTAAAATTTTGAAATCTTAGATGAATTAATTATGTAGGGAGATTATAGTGTTTATGTTGGGGTATGAATAAGAAGATATTTGTCCAAACCCTTATTAAATGTAATTCTACTAGAATATAATTTAAGGAACTAGAGTTTTTTTATAGGAACTAAGGTTAATCCAATCTTTTGTAGGTAGTATAAATTAAAAATTCATTACACAAAAAATGTAGATAGAATATCCCACAAATTATTATGAAATGGGTTAGAAATTCATTAGCTGAGAAAAGGAATCTTTAAATAAATAATCCCAACACAATATTAAAGGAAATTGGGATATTATAACCACCCTATCAAATCTAGTTGATCTATTTTCACTAAGATGACTTTCTCTCCTAGTTTGGTGGAAAAATTAAGGAAATTCCTCTTGAACTAAAAATAAAATCATTATAAAGTAGGTCCAATGGCTTAGAAGCATGTGAGAAAGACCTAAATGTGCAAGATAAAGAAGCAAAATTATTGGTCTGAGAGGATTTTTTATCAATACCAAATATGCGACACAGAAGGCCAAAGCTAACTACAACCCCAAAATAAGAATGAGTTGTAAGATAGTGAATAAGAAGTCAAAATTGAAGTGATCAAATATAGTTCTCAATCTATAGTAAATTTTGATAAACAAAGAAAAAACTAGGGGCAAGCACCTCCACCACTACAATGACAATATTAACTTGGAATGTTATCCAAGCCTCAATTACCTTAACAAAAATAATGCAAGAGCATGAGAGAATATTGTAATCTTGAATCATTATGAAAAAGCATTTTTTTTACTTGAGTTGAATTGTTTGTTTGTTAGTTAGTTATAGTTAGTAGTCTATGATAAAGAAAGCTACCACATTTAATTAGACCCTGAAATTGGATTGTATTATTTTGGGAATAGTTTAAGTTATTATTTTTTAAGGTGTTATATTAAAATTTGAGAATAATTTAATGAGAAAAAGACAATAAACTAGTTTGAGAGCATCTATTGGGTGGACAAATGTGCATAGTTGGGATTATTTTCATGTGTGGCAAGTGATTTAAAGTTTGGACTAATAGAAGATAAATATCTATTGAATCCTTGAGGACAAGTGTTGAGCACCATATGGAGTTTTCTCCATTATTTAACCCTTTGAATTTGTAATTATATTATTTTTAGTTAATGACACATTACATGTGGTATCAGGATTTGTGATATGTTGTGACTAGTGCAGATCAAATTGGAATTTTTTGCTATTATAT
Organism: Sequoia sempervirens; assembly: GCA_007258455.2. Lineage (NCBI taxonomy): Eukaryota > Viridiplantae > Streptophyta > Pinopsida > Cupressales > Cupressaceae > Sequoia > Sequoia sempervirens. The sequence continues at coordinate 23,912 of VDFB02299765.1, forward strand.
ATACTATGGTTTGGATTGAATAAAGGTAAGAAAATAGGTAGAATGGTAGAAGAGTGAGTATGGATAATTTGATGTATATAGAAATGGTAGAAAATTTTAGGCTAAGGTGAATGAATCAGCCACACCCATATAATATTGAATGGTTGCATTAGTGAGATAAGGTACTATAAGAAAATTGCTTGGTGAGGTTTAACATAGGAGCATATTATGATATTCATTTATGTAACATTGCATTGGCGGATTTGTGTCATGTATGGCACGTAGGTTTATGATGAGAAGCATAAAACTTACACTACATAAAAATATGTCTAAAGATATGAGTTGATGTCCCTAAGGGTAAGTAAGGGATAATTTTATAATGATGCAAGGGTGTGTATTGGAAAGGAGTGATATGCATTGATTCCAACAATATGTGTTATTGTTTGATGATCAAAAAACAATGAAAATGGAAAATAAGTACTCTAGATAACTTGGGAATGTGGGGATAGAAGTCTCAACCAAAGGACATGGTAGTTAATAACATGATAATGAGTTTTATTTAGGAACATGCAATAGTAAAGAATATAATAATATAATAGTATGTGTAACCAAAATGGATTCTAATACATGTGAGGGATAAAGAAGATTGTGATGAAATAAAAGAAAAAGAAAAAAATTGAAGAAGATGATTGATACGATTGAATGCCAAATACTACTACAAAATGTGGAAAGAATTAGTTGATGAAGTAACAGGTTGGAATTCCTAGGTAGGGGTACCTTGTACTAGAAAATGAGGTTCATTTTTTTATCAACTTCAAGTGTGTGATGTAGGACATCCCTAGGTAGTGTGGTAATTTTACACCATTCTAGGAAAGTGGTTTAATTTAGTTAGTTATTTCTCTATTAGTCTGTAGATAGTAGTTTGTGATGAAGAAATTTATTATATTTAATTATAACTTGAAATTGGCTTTCAAATTTTTGCGATTAGTCAATTTTTTATTTTTGAGTTTCATGTTAATGTCTATCAATAATTAGATGAGAAAAAGATATTAAATGTGTACAAGAGTGTCTACTAGGTGGATAGTTGTGAACAATTAGGATTATTTTCATGTGTGGCAAGTTATTTAGAGTTTGCACCAATAAAAGATTTTTTCTAAGCATGCATTGAACCATTGAAAATGAGTATTGAGCACCATGAGGATGTTTATCCACCATTTAACCACTTGAATTTATAATTTTTTATTTATAGTTGATGACATGTTACATGCGGGATTAGAATTTGTTTCATCTTAAGGCCAACACAAATCATTAGAAAAAATGTGGATGTTATATATTGTAGACATGCAAGGTAACATTATGCATTTGATCGATTCAGTCAAATTAGGTCTCACATTAGGCCCATTCATCACTTTCATCCATTCATTAAATAATCTCATTTCCTAAGGTCATTTATCAAATAAACATTATCATCAGCCTTTTAATAAATCAAACATCATCACTTTAATTAAATAGATCAAACATTTATTTAATTAAATCCATATTTCATCCTTTTCTGATTTAAATAAATCAAATATTTAAATCCTAAAGGTCAACTCACCTAATCAACATTAAATCAGCATAATCATCATCTATTTAATCTAACCCTGATTAAATGTTAATCCCATCCCACTTGCATTCTCTAGATATCTCCACTTGCACAATAAATCAATTTTATTGATTTATTAAAACACCTCATTTTCCCTCAACATGATGTCAAACATGGCATTTATGGCTATTTTTCCTTGTCCCCCTCTCAAAATTTATTACAAATTTTAATTCAAATTTTCCCTCCTCATGAGCACTCTTCCCAAATCTTGCACAACCATTGACCACTCACCATTTGACAAGTGTCATCTTCTCATTGGAGGATCTTTAGTCCCACATTCACCATCTTGGCCAATCTCTCATCAACAAAATCTATAAAAGAAGGCTTAATCCTCATTCATAGGATCCACAATTTTATGCAAGGTTACTCTCTCATTTGAGATTTGATCTTGTCCGTCCTCCATCATTTCCATTTGCATTTTATCTTGAGCTTTAATCAAGGATTGGGAAAGGGTCACTAGCACATGTGACACCAATCCAACATGGAATAGGTGATTATCATGCTTTTGAAATGTCTTATTGATGTTGTTTTTGTTACTTGTGGCATTTCTTTAGCATAGGTATTTTATTTCATGGAGGTATTTGCAGATTTGTATGTTTAGACTAACCCTTCTAATGAGTATTTGAGGTTGGTTTTACTTGCAGATTTAGGGTACTTCATATATATTGAGTTTTGGATCAAAGAAAGGTATGAGAAGAGGTAATGGAAGAAGTTGACAAGTAAAACATAAGTAGGGTGAGACTATAAGTTCTTAGATAAAGATTGTGAGTAGAAAACAAGGAGTATGAAGTGGAGTGCAGTACGAAGGGAAATACTAATACAAAATAGTGGAGGTAATTAGACTAGTGTTTATGAGTCTATATTTTAGTGTAATCTATGGTTGAATTATCATAGTAAGTGTAATGAAATGGATATGACCTAGCATGTAAAAGAGCCCATTACAAAAATGTGAGAAGTTGTAGTCATGGTGATAATCATGTAAACTTCAATTAATAAGAATTTTTTTTTATGATATCTTTGTGTTGTGTGTGTATTTTGATGTTAATTTGGATGGTTCAATATTCATGAATTGGGCCCAAGTTTGACCATGACTATATCAAAAAACCACTTATCTAAAGCTTTTATTAGATATATATAAACCGGGCATCATCTTTATACAAAAACTAAAATCTATTCTAAAGAGGACAATAAGCTATCACAACATTAGCATGAATGAACGCCTCATCTATCAAAGAAAAAGGTGCCTCTAGTGGTTTCAAAATTTTATCAAAATAGGTAAGGTAAACCAAATAACCAATTGGAAACTCTTTTAATTAACTGCCATTATCTCCAAACTATTTTTTTTTATTTTCACCATATATGGACTTAATTTCCCCACTCTTAGGAGATAACTATGGGAGATAATTTATTACATCATAAAACCCATCATAAATTAATTATACAAGGAAAGTGAATATTTTACTATAATATTAACCTCAAATGACAAAAAAGGACGTATAACAAGGTCCACATAGTCACAAATTTATTTTAGTTCCTTTATCTAGATGAATACACTCTTAGATTTAACACCTAGGAATGGAACACTCACACTGACAAACAAAAGGCCAGGTTAAAGAGAAAAAGTAAAGAGATTGGATATATTTTTTCATATTTCCCAAATGACCTGAGTATAATGATTCCATAAAAAATGAATTTATAGTCATATGCTTGGGTTTAGATCACCTTTCATTGAATTTACAAGTCATGGAAGACCATCTAAACCCAAAATGCACCTTAATCTTTAATAATATGTAGTTTTTAGATCAATCCTTCATAGATATCATTAACCATCGAGGAAGTGAGCTTCTAAAAGTAAGAAGCACCAAGATGTATGCTATAGAAAAAACTCATAGTCCTAAAATTTCCACAAAGATTGGAACAATAATATACTTTTTCAAGAATATTCTATTGAGAAGGAAAGGATTGAAATGGAACTAAACATTCTCAATGAATTAATAATAGTTAGAGGAATGAACTAGGATCAATTCATGAAGGAAATATATCTCTAAAAACTAATAGATGTACAAGAAAAAAATAAATAAATCTAGAGGCAATAATTTTGAGAAATTTAGTAGCTAGTTAAAGGTTTAAAAGGAATATAAAACATTTTCACAAATTGACTAGGGAAAGAAGAAGCTACAAAAAACACTTAAACTATCAAGTCTCATAGAGGAGAATATCTCATTGATCCTAAACTCATTAAGGTTGAACCAATATTCTTATTTAGTGAACTACTTGGAGATGAGGAGGATTCAAACTTGTTGGAGAAAATAGACTTTTTATAGTTTGTTCCATTCATTGTCACAAGTGAAGATAGTCAAATATTAATGGCACCTTTCACTAAGGAAGAGATCAATTTGGATTTGTTGTTTAAGTGAACTCAAACACTAGACATGGAAGCAATCACTCAATCTTGGAAAGATCCATCATTGAAGGTATCAACACTAGACACAGAAGAAATCACCCAATTTCCAATACAAATAAAAAGCATGATCTGATCAAGCATAATATTAGCAAATCATATGATGAAGTAATTAGAGGTTCATCATGAAAATCCTAGAAAATATTGGCTTCTATGATAATTTGAGGGAATTGATATTAGAATGAAGTAGAAGTTGAAACCCATTTGCTTGGTTTCTTATTGTTTAAATCATTAAATACTGACATGATAATAATCAAGGGCAATTAATTGGAGACTAAACATCACTTTGAATAAAGTTTGTGTTATACTAGTTAGTTTAAAATCTTTAATTTTCACACATTGCTATAAATGGTTGGCCAAACCTTACTAATATATGGTATCAATATCACATTTAATCTTGATGTTGGTACAATCATTCCACCTTCTATGAGATTCCTTGTTGTCATGTAGGTCAATCAATTTCTATGTTGGAGTGATACTTCCCACACATTTGGTTTAGTTCAAGAGGGTTTTTTCCTCATTATTTTTTTCCAAATGTTTCACACTTGTTAGCTATATGATAATTGTTTATTTCAATCTCTCCTTTCTAGGATCTTTGTGATACTAAAAAAGTCACAATAGAGTTGCTCATTCACTTTGGTTGCAAATTATAGTAGATCACCATCCTTGTGGAGATCAATGAAGTTAGATTTAGAAAAAAAAAATCTTCTTCCAAGGTGGCGATATCATGGTTGTCATTTTAGAAATGTTTGGTATGGATCTCATCAAAGGATTTATTTGACCTTATGTCAATATTGACATATCTTCCATGTTTTTGTGTAATATCTATACCCTCGTTAGTGACAAGGAACTTACCAAAGCCATGGGACAATATTACATTTGGAATAAGAGAATGATAGGCACAAAACTAATTGTTGATAGAATTTCTCTTGCAAGTGTAAGTACTCTTCCTCTTGATGGATTTAAATGTTGTGTTTTCTTTGATTGATATTATTCTGACATTGAAACTAGATTCATAGTGTTGAATAAAAAAATTAAAGATATTTAAGATTCTCAAAAATTTGGTGAGCTTTTACAACCCATCATTGGATTTTTTAGCACTCTATGAACCAAAGAAGAAATCTTCTATCCATTTTGTTAATATATTGTAATCAGGTCATTCCATGAGAAAATATTTCTTTGAGGCATTCTTTCAAATAGTTCACTTTCCTTGTATAAGCTTACACATTTTACATATCCTGCAATTATGGTATTATGTCAAATAGTTAATTTTCCTTATCTAAGCTTACACATTTTGCATACATGTCTACCAGGGAAGTTCCAACAACATCATCTGAAAAAACTCCTCTACCGTGATGGATGTCCATACCCTGTTCCAAAGCTCCCATTTTCACACGAGTGGGGAGGATTCTAACAAGGGTCGCAGAGTGTGGATTTAAACTAACCAATCACATTTGGTTTAAATTTTGTAAATAATTTTTAGCAAATGCAGTTTGTGCATATCTTGCAATCATACAACTCCATGAGACTAGATTTCTCTGAGGCATCGGTCAAACGATTCATGTTCCTTGTCTATGATTACACATTTTGCATACACTTCTACCAGAACATTTCCAACTATGACATCTGATGATAATCGCCCTTCCATTATACTTTGATGGGCATCCATACCTTTTTCCAAAGCTCCCATTTTGGCATAGCTGGGAGTATACTAGAAAATAAAAGTGATCGGGGTGAAAATATGCTTATTGGACCAATTGCATCGTGAGCATGCCATGTCTTTTTTCCACTATAGAAATCATTTCCATAAAGCAAGAAAGCCTATGAAAATACCTCAGCGGCTAGTTATTCTATGACAATGGCGAGGTAGATGGGACAACCCTTTTCCAAGCGCTTTGTTTTATCAGATCAACCGCATGAGAATAGTGTTCAAATTCAAACATTAACCGGGATTATTTTCTAAACGGAAATGGAGGGGAATGGATGTCAGGAAAAGTAATGGGCCCACAACCACCTAAGCAGTCCAAAGTTTAGTGTGTGATGTTTAAGCCCAATCAGAAGTTAGAGATAGATATGGACATGGAAATGGAGATGGAAATGGAGGAGAGGGATATGGAGAGGAGAGGAAGAGATAAAGAGATAGGAAAAAGGAATAGATAGAGATGGAAGAGATAAATATATAGAGAGGGAGAGTGAGGGAGAG
>VDFB02299766.1:0-56076 GCA_007258455.2 Sequoia sempervirens
AAAAGAGAGAAGGAGAAAGGTGGGGAGATTGAGAGATTTGAAGAGAGAGGGAAGTAGGTAGGGAGAGGTAGAGATGGAGAGAGAGATCAAGAGATAATTATATATGGAAGGATAGATAGAGAGGGAGAAGTAGAGAGAGAGAGAGAGAGATAATGGTGTGATAGAGAGGGAAAGAGAAAGTGAGAGAGAAAGATGGGGGAGAGAGAGAGGTGGGGAGATTGAGAGGGAAGGAGGGGGGAGAGGTAGAGATGGGGATCTAGATAGAGAGGGAAAATGAGGGAGGTGGGAGGGAAAGGTAGGGAGAGAGAGAGAGAGAGAGAGGGAAGGAGGGAGGGTGGCAGAGAGAAGTGAGAGAGAGAAAGAGAGGCTATGAGGGAAGGAGGAAGGTGGGAAGATTAAGAGAGAGGGAGGGAGGGGGGGAAAGGTAGGGAGGGAGACAGAGAGGTGAGAGAGAGAGAGAGAGGGAGAGAGGGAGGGAGACAAAGAGAAGTGGAGAGGGAAGGAGGGAGGGAGGGAGGGAGAGAGAGAAGTGAGAGAGAATGAGATAGATGGAATGATGAAGGTGGAGATAGATGAGAGAGAGAGAGAGTAGGGGAGGGAGGGAGAGAGGGAGAAATGGAGAGGGAAGGAGGGAGGGAGGTAGAGAGAAGTAAGAGAGAGAGAGAGAGAGGTGGAGAGAGTGAGAGAGCGAGAAGGTGGGTGGAAGGGAAGAGAGAGAGGGGAGATAGAAAGAGGGAGAGATAGAGAAATTAGGAGGAGGAAAGGAGGAAGGAGAGAGAGGTGAGATAGAGAGAAGTATAGAGGAAGGAGGGAGAGAGAGAGAGAGAGAGAGAGAGAGAGAGAGAGAGAGAGAGAGAGAAGTAGAGAGGGAAGGAGAGAGAGAGGTCTTGATCATACTCCCCGATGAAGGATTCAATAAAGTCCAAGGATCCCCAATCGTCACCAAGATATGTGTTTAATTTAGGAGAAGTAGAAGGGGTAGACTTAGGATTCTCTGCTTTGGGATAGTCTTCCTTAGGGAAATTTGTCTCAAGTGTAGCCTTTATAACAGGCACCGTTGGAGTAGATGTCAATGCATTAGAAGATAATGAAGGGATAATATTTTTAACATTAGGAGCAACCAAGTCCTAACCAATAGCTTCCATTTCACATAAGTGTATAACATCTGGGTCATCCTTGATTGTGATTACTTCAATATTAGAAACAAATTTCACATAATTATGTAAATGACTACTCCCAAAGCATGGATCCACGATCTTCCCAAGAGGATATTGTAAGGTAATGGTCTTGGCATAACATAAACCAGGGTGGGTACAGTAACAGGTCCCAATCTCAAAGGCAATATTATCATTCCCAAGGCTTGTCGACCAACATTATCAAATCCATGAATGTACAAAGAACAAGCAACAAGAGAAGATGAATCAATTTGAATTTTAGGTAACAATTAAATGCTACATGTACGTTGAGATCCAAACCGGCATCAATGAGAGCACGCCTAACACCAATATTATTGGTGTTGACTATTTAAAGGATCTGCTTGCTTATGTACTTCTAGAGGCGGGAGTTCATGTGGATAGAATGTAATATTAGGTGAGTGTGCATAAATATGATCCATCAATGTGTTAACATCCATTGGCCTAGCGGAAGAAGGAAAGAGAATATTTTGCAAGACTTCCTAAAGCATACCTTGGTAAACTAGAGCAATCTGAAGCAAATCCCAAAGTGAGATCTTGGCAAGAGTAATGAAAAGTTGCTCAACAAGATCATACTCACCAAGTGCTTTAGTTGCAGGTTTAGGTGCTTGAGGAAGGCTTTGTTGAGAAGGTGGTAGAGAAGTGGATTGGTTTAAATTTTGTTGATTCCTTCTAGTATTGTAAGTGCAGGCTACCGATCTGTAAGAGGGAGAGTTAGATTGCATGAATTTTGTGTAAAGGTTTGACGTATCATTAGTGGCAAGAACCCCACAAATAGAATGAATTATTTTAGGAGATGGGCTAGCTGGAGTCACGTAAATGATGAGTCTCTTAGGCTTTTGAGGGGCAGGAGAGACTACAACTACATTCACAGACTCTTCAACTTGTGAAGAAGAAGGTTTTGGTGGAGAAGTTTGTTTATGAGATCTTCCGATAGGAGACACCTCTAAGAAATTATCTAGGGAATCATCCAACATATCGAAATATTATTTAGAGAATGCATTGTCAAAAGCATTGAAGTTTTGAAGAAAAAGATCCAACATGATTTGCTTCATGTTGGGTTCACCAAATTGCAAAGGAGGGGATTCACTACTCCTGAGTCTCAAGACAAATAGAGCCTACAAGGAGCAAATAGCCCTCAGTTACTTCAAAGTACAAAGCTCAAGTGACAAAGTAAAGAATGGAGAATATTTGAATAATTTGATTAAATTAAGTGCTAAGCTATTAAGAGCAAGGATGATAAACTGATAAAAAACAAAAATTGATATAAAGTTACAAGAGGATAAGTGCAAGAAGTTGGGTCCACGAAAAGGGGAAGTTTCGACCCAAAAAAAGTCGAAAGAAATGGGTACCCGTTTAGGAACGGTAACCCGAGCCTAAACGGGTACCCATTCTAAAAATAGAACTGGTACCCATTTTGAAACAGGTGCCGTTCTAAAAATGGAAATTTGTGAGAATGGGTACCCATTTTATAATGGTAACCCATTCTAAAAAAAATCTATTTTTGGAAATTTTTAGAAGGGGTACCTATTTTAAAATGAGTACCCGTTATTTAAAGCTAGAATCCCCAAGCCACTTTTTGCTTGGGTTTTAGGCTCGATAAATTTTTGGCAACCCGACCCTTAGCCTTTGACCTGCAACTAAAAAACTAAGGAAGATTCAAGAGAAATGTCTAACTTTGGCAATATAGCCTTAGGACCTTTTTTTAGAATTAATCTATGAAATTAAAACCCGTTATAGATCATGATGTCTAGTTTCCAAATATACATTTTTTTGTTAATATTGGATCTTTATTTTTTAATTAATTTTTAAGTAAACTGGTCCATAAACTTGAAATATCAGACTTTTTTGTTTTTTAATAACATTTTTTTGCTAATTTTTTTGTAAAAAAAAAATATATAACATAAATCTTCAAACAATTCTCTACACAATCAAAAAAAGTCAAAAAATGTTAAGTTTAGGTCCAATTATGTTGTCCGTACATGTTGATTTTGAAAAACAATAATTAAGGCTAATAAAAATTCAATAAAAAAATATACAAAAAAATTACAAAAAAAAATTCTCATCAATCTTCATGTTGTTACATATCTTTCACCAAAAGGAATTAAAAAAATATTTTTATTTAGGTCAAAAAGTGGTGTTTGTACACGTGCATGGTATGGTAAAAAAAATGTGACTTTTAAAAAGTGGTTTTTATACATGCCTATTAAAATTTAATTTCTATCATCTAGATATTAGAATAAATTACATATTTGGAAACTAGATTTAAAATACTAAATATCATATTACTGACTTTTTTTAAGATTCATTGTGTAATTGCTTCAAATTTTCATTCCAATTGTGAAAAATTCTAAAAATAGAAAAAACACTTCACTTTTTGAGTTTTTTGTGGAACCAACTTCTTACATTAGCCCAAGATACAGATTATAGAAATAGAAAGCTTAAAACTCACAAATTCCACCCCAGAAAGGCAAAGCCTCGGCCATGGACAATAGCACGTCGTGGGGACGCCTACGCCTTATGTTGTCATCCCTGTCAAAACAAATGTTAAAAACTTTAAATCTACAACATCTAGTTCCTCAAATTTGTACATCTGCACACAAGAAGTATAGGGGAAAATGTTGGGGTTGTTTGGGGGCTTGCCTCATTCAAACCCTCATTTTTTTGTTTCCACCTCCACAGACAGCCAGATAGATAGAAATAGACAAAATGACATGAAATGTAAAATACATGTGATAGAAACAAACCTAGTTGTGGACAAGAGCCCCTATCACGAATGTAATAGATGAGACAAGTAGACAATTATAAATAGACGAGACAAATAAACAAGAGAGTGTTACCAACAATCTGTGGCTCCCCTCTTGGCTTGATAGATGAGATGTGTTTGCTTGCAAGAGAGCCTTGATTGTTGTTGAGACGAGAATCTGACAGGGCTTCATTGTGAAGAGCAAGAGAGAAAAGATGTAGAAGAGAGAATAGAGAAAGAGAGAAAGATCGGACGAGAGAGAGTGAGAATGAATGAGAGAAAAAGTGAAAAGAGGAGTTTTGTGAGGTTGCATGGGCAAGAAGAGTTGTTACACTCATGTTATTTTCACAATGACGTGTCTCATAAGCAAAAGATGCAAGGTTCCCTCATTTGAAACTCAAAAAAATCAAGGACGCTAGCACGTCACGTGAACGTCCACACATCATGCAACCATCCTACTCAAAACTTTGCAAGAAATGAGGTATATGGACTGCTAACGCTTTACCGTTGACCCCTATGAAATTGAAATCATGAAATTTTGACTCAAGTTTTTTATCATTAATGCGACAAGGTGCCAAAAATGCAACAAGTTGAATGTGCAAGTGTGAAATTGCAACAGGGTGCAATTTTATGACATTATAGTATGAAAATATTTGTTATCAATGGCAAGGATCCTTACATGGAGAATTTTATCATAGAGCATAGAGATCATTATATGAAAACTTTTAATTTGAATCATGGAGATCATTGGCTAAATCTCTATCTAGGGAAAATTATTTATGGTATATCACAAAGATCTCTATGTGAGTTATTGGGCCACTTTATTAGGTAACTAGATCAATGTGTTTGGGTACAAAGGAGAAAGATAGTCATGTAGTATGGGATGTATGACATCAACTTTAAACGTACCAAAAGAATATAAGTTTTAGAAGGTGTGTGGTTGTGTAGTATGGGATATGCATAACATTCACTCAGTAGGCACTATCAATTTTCAAATGTTTGATTTGCATCTAATATATGTTGTTACTTGAATTTGATGATTTTTGTAGTGTGGATAGAGCACAAGTCAAAAAAATCATTTATCCTAGTTAAATATTGAAATGTTTAGTCATGATTAATATAGGTGGAATAGCCCCACCATTTTTTATTTATTATAGTGGCATATTATGTATTATTTTGAGGATTATTTTATTTTTATTGTTTATAATTGTTGTGGTGTAGGATCAATGATCAAGTTTTTGTTGTTTATCTTACCATTGTTGAGTTTTGTATTAATTTTTAATACTTTGATATATGTAGAAGCTCACTTTATAGTCATTGTTATATATACTAGTGACTTGCATTCATGATTTGGTTTGAACATGAGACATGTATGCTATCATATAAATTAATTGATAGAAAGCTTGTGCGATGGAACAATAAAAATAATGATTTAATAGCTCTTGTTAGAATATCAAAAATATGAATTCGTAGTATAGTGACTATGATATTTAGTCATGATTAATATAGGTGGAATAGCCCCACCATTGTTTATTTATTATAGTGGCATATTATGTATTATTTTGAGGATTATTTTATTGTTATTGTTTATAGTTGTTGTTGTGTAGGATCAATGCTCAAGTTTTTGTTGTTTATCTTACCATTGTTGAGTTTTGTTTTAATTTTTAATACTTTGATATATGTAGAAGCTCACTTTATAGTCATTGTTATATATACTAGTGACTTGCATTCATGATGTGGTTTGAACATGAGACATGTATGCTGCCATATAGATTAATTGATAGAAAGCTTGTGCGATGGAACAATAAAAATAATGATTTAATAGCTCTTGATTGAATATCAAAAATATGAATTCGTAGTATAGTGACTATGATATTTATGAGTTGTTGTTATGGATATTTATTTATGATATTCAAATTACTTAACAATATATAGATAAAATCAATGATGTAGTTGGCACTAACAATAACCATGAGTTATAAGTTAATGTGTCTCTTATCTTATCATGTTCATTTGTTTATTCAAATTGTTATGATTTATTATGTTGTGGTAAAAGAAACAACATATTATTGTGTTATATTAAAATGAAGGTTAGTTACAGATTCAATGGGTTGGGTCTTTACAAAGAGCAACAAAACACATTCTAACCTTCTCTTTATCATTTACACTTATTAATCTCAATTCTTAATTTAGCTCTAATACTATTTATGTTCTAAATAAATATAGGTTGTATTTATTTTCCCAGTGTAAGTTGTATCATAATAATTTGCATTAAAAAATTAGAATTGTCAAGTCAAAGAATGTTGTACTACACAACATTTAAAAAAATGGATTTGTTGAATCTTAGATCATTGAAAATTTGCAATCTAACTCCTTCCTTAGGCTATAATTTCTCAAAATCCAAACACCACTTTTCATTTTGTTAACAGTCATCTCAAAGTATGAGAGTGGAAAACCTTTGAATTTCCTTTCATTTTCTATAGCGTGAATTTTATTTATGAAATTATATAGAATGAAAAAAGTTATTTTGACCACTCAATATTAAAGAGGTTGTATGAATATCTGTCTTCAGAAAAATTAATACAAGCCAATTGATCAACATTTGAATCTTCATGTGTTTATTTTATTCACCTAACAAAATGCACTGACAATTTGATGGAAAGCACCATCTTTGGCTTGCCACATTCAGGAGAATATATTTCATGAAACTGGTTTGAAAAGCATTTTTTAACTTTTGTACCTATACATTGACTAAATGTTTTGAAAAAAAAATCACTCCTTACTTGTCTGTTGGACTAGATTGCAATAACAATGTTGCTATATGTGGTTTTCATTTTGTGTTGTTAGGTTGCTTCTGCTAACTGGTGAGTGCAGTCTCTGCTGGTTTGTGTGTTGTTTTGTACATAATTGCAAATAGTATTTTAGCTTGTCTGTCAATTTCATATTTGCTGTCAGATTCACTCTAATGAATGGGATGTGTCAAAATAAATAAAGAACAGGAGGTACTTCTGTTCAAGGGCTTTAGTCACAAACCCAATGAGTTACAACTTACTGGCTTATAACTGATGTTGGTGATCCAGAGCACACTTTCAAAAGCTTGAGGACTTGGCATAAGAGAAATAGTAGATATGATTTTATGCTTCATGTACCCTAAGCAGATTAAAATGGGGAGTGATATATTTGTCGAACTTCGCACCAAGCCATTTTGGAAAATGGCATTTTCAAGAAACAATAGTTCTACCGAAAAAATTGCAATAACCTATTCTGAAGGTTGAAAAGAAAATGAAGAGTAAGAAAATGTGCCACAGGTCCAGCTCGTGTGGATTCTCTCTGCTTTGGCTCCTTCACCAGCTGCTCCAAGAGAAACAAGCAACGGATAGAAGTGGTCAGGATAAGGATGGGCCTTTTTCCCATATGGAGCTTTTTCTTCAAAATTGATGACTTCCCCATACTTACCCTCAGCTAGGGTCTCATTCAACCATTTGTCGAAAGTAAATGCCCATGAGACAGGAGTATTAGCATTTATGTCTATGTCTTCCCTAAAATTATGTGTAGCTTGCCCTGAACCAATTATAAGAACTCCTTCAGATTTCAATTGTGACAATGCTAATCCCAGTTTATAGTGATGTTCTGCACCTTTTCTTGACTGTATAGACAACTGACAAACCGGTATGTCTGCATTTGGGTACATCATAGACAGAGGTATCCAAGCACCGTGATCTAACCCTCTTCTTGGGCTCTCCTTTACAGTTTGAAATCCCGAACTCAACAGCAGTTCCTTCACCCTTCTGGCTAGATCTGGGGATCCAGGTGGATTGTATTGCATCTACAAAACAAAAGAACTTCACATTTTAAAAATGTATTTTCTAGGGTTAAAAAGAAACTAAGGTCAAGATTATCTGGATTATAGCGGTCAAATTCCACTAAGTATGCTGCGAGTGAAACTTTCAAAATTAAGAATCTCAGTTTTCAAACTTTTCAGAGTATGTCTCAGCCTTCTGTTATGTGTCGTTTCCAATAGCAATGTGACAACATGGCATTTGATTTTATGAAGTTGTGCTACTAAAAAACGTCTTTCAATTCCTAGATCCAACTCCTCTCTGTAATACAGCTTCCAGAAATCATTTTTAACAACACAGTCAAGCATGAAACCCATGACCAACGTACAAGGAAACAGGTATAAGGTCTTTCAAGAGTATATCAATTCAATCAAAATGATACTCCATGAGAGCCACCTATTTTAGATATTGCTTATTTACAGATCACTTAAGTTACAGGCTATAAGCAAAGCTAGCATTTAGGAATATGTTGCCATCTAATTTCATTAACTTGGACTAGGTTAGCAAGAGTTCTCACATAAGACCTGGAATATCTGACATTGATATTTCTCAAGATCCATTGCATGCTCATCCAAGCTAATCTCCAAAACTGTACTGTAAGTGGTGAGAAGCATCAGCTTCTATCAACTCATGAAGATGAATCTTAGATCTTGTGCAAGGAATAACAAATATTTGAGATTGATGATCCATATTCATTGAATAAAAGTGTGAAATTACTCAAATTAGTCCCCACTGTTGTAGCGTAGATATTGAAAGACTTTATTTTCAACAAACTGGCGAAAGTCCAATGCTTGTATAGGAAGAAAGGTAAATTTGGGATCTATAATTTCCAGGTGTTCAAATTGTAGCGATGATGAAGGATACAACCTTTTGCGGGGTTTATTTTAGCTCAAATCTTATCGGGGAACATATGGACTATTCTAGTTGATAATTCTTAAAACTTAACTGGAGATCTGTTGCGAATGGATCTTCTAGAACCTTAACTGGAAAAGTTAAGAAAGATCAATTTAATCATTTTTATAAGATTTCAAAACTTACAAAGGTAAATAACATTACAAATTCAGAAGATCGTGTCTTCAATGGGAATACACAGTAGAATGTACTTGGTTTGGGGCAACTTCTCTAGGTTTATTCTGTAGTGTTGGAGTCAACGATCTCTGGTCTGAAGTTTGATATTCAAAGAGGGTAAGTAGCTTAAGAGTATCATAGGTATTATTCAAAGGGTATTCCAGGGATCAACTCTGTTTTTTTCTTTTATCATGGGTGGTCCTGGGTTCAATATAAATTTCTATCATGGTACCAAAGCCTGTGCTTGTTGGCTAAACATTGGAGGGTCTCAAACAGGGTTCAGCTCATTAGGAGGGTTGCAGGTAATTTTCTACATTTCGAAGCAAGAATCCTGGAGAAGGAATTTCACCATGCGCTGCAGATCTCACTCACTGGAGGATGGCCTTGGGTTCAATTCCTAGCCTGTCCAATTTTGTTAGTATGATCTTGGTTTGGGTTAAGAGATATATGAGGTATCTACAAGGGAGTGTAGCTTTAGGAGCAGTGTTGGTGGTTGAAATTCAGAAATGGAAAGGGGGAAATGGCTCAAGTGATAAAGAATTGATTGGGTTTGAGGGCAAAGGGCATGTCTTCAAGTCTTACAAGGGGCAGAGGCTGAGCAATTAAGATTGTTAGTCTAACAATTCATTTCTTACAAGTCCAAAGAAAACACATGGCATTCATCCGAAACATATACAAAAGATAATATCTTAGAGGAGGCATTTGAACTTTGAGGCACAATTAATTCAGGTCATGATAAAATTAAGCATGATCTGGACAAATTATCAGAGTAAAAGAAATACACAAGACAAACGTTTAAAAAAACACAATCACAATCAAAAAAAGCTTATTTTAAAAGCATTGCCTGCAAATGAAATCACCTTACCTGATAAAGCTGAGAAGGGAAACCATAAAAGTCATAGATGGTGTCGTTGGTCTCAACAGCATTGACAATAGGTTCAGATGTGTCCCAATGTGCTGAAATTACTAGAATTGCCTTGGGTTTCTCTGGCATTATCTTTGACCACCCCTTGAAGAAAGCTGCTGCAGGAATATCTTCCAAAGGCAGCATTGGAGAACCATGTGAAAGAAAATATGTATCCATACCCTGCTTTGGCTTATCACCGAGGCCTTCTTCAAACCCAAAACCTCTAAATGCAGACTTGTTCTTGTCAATCCCGGCCTGTATGATTGATGGGTACCCGCAAAAATAATGTAATATATGAATATTGAAAACAGGGTGCCGGCGTGAATTTATAGCCTACTGCAAAGGCTCGTTGGTAAATCAAATCTTCAAAACACATCAAGAAACGTTCAAAACACATCAAATCACGTCAATTTAAAAATTATTCATTTCGCATATAATTGTGCAGAAGTGTTGCTTTTAAACTTATAAACAGTCGGCTTCTAGATGGATTGATTCTTAATTTACTGTTATAAATTCCATATTTTGCTTGGCGTGGAGTAGGTAGGAATGTTTCAAACAGGATATGTTTGAAATTTGCGTTCTTAGGGAGGAAGACGAGGGGGAAATTTTGTTATAAATTAGTGCTTTTCAATTAAAAATTAAAATTTTCGTCATTGCTTATGTCATATAAAAGATAAAACTGAGAATTTCGTATTTCTTTTATTAATTATAGCCTCATAAACTCATTTAGTTTTGGCTCATTTTGATGAAATGGGGTTCTGATCTATTTTGTGTTAAAGATTGGTTTATGGTTTTATATTTATATTTATAATCTTATATTCATTTAATTTATTTTTTATATATTTAATTTTATTAATGTTAAGAGATATTTTACAATGGTAGTAAGGGATAGAGTGCAATGGTGTGAGTGTGTTCACAAAATTTCTCACTTTTTTCTTTAAATTTGATAGCCATTTACACGTCAAAATATTAATATTTAATAATAAACATAATATTTCTAAAATAATCAGCATATAAAATTTATACTAGTTTTTTTTTAGATTGATTTATTTAAGATATTTATACATTTATTTTTATTTATATATTTGTCATTTACATATTATTTATCAATCTACATTCTCACCCATGTTTACACATTTGTTTATTGTCTCAAAATTAGTAATTTTTGTCTTAGATTGATTTGAGTGATTAAGGACTTACTTTAATTTTTTTAATTTTAAACTTTTCCACTTCTTTCCATTAGTCACTATGAGTTGACTTGACACACAATTTTACAAATCATTGTTTTGATTAAGGTAAAAACGGGAAGGGCCCATACCCGTTACAAATTAGCACTAAAAAAAAAATCGCAAAGCCTTTGACCCGAGCAAGGAACCGAAAGCAAGTTTTGGAAGGACCAAAAACCAACAAAAGACAATCAAGGAGGTTTGAAACCAAACTTCAACAATGGCCTCAAAGTAAGGGCGGGGCAGGATTGAAAATATCGATGAGTATTCAGATACCGCGGGCTTCCAATCACATCATCAAGATTTCTCTTAATCTTGCAAGAAACCCCTGTTACCTGATTTTTAGCTTTCAGCTGAAATCAGGTAACCTAGTGTTTGTTCTTTTCATGTTGTTTAAACATTTAAGGATAAACCATAAAACTGCTAGTTTCAATATGCATGAAGGAGTGATTGTCAAATAAAGCAGATTACATTTTGTCATTTCAATGTTGCATTACAACAAATGAGAAAGAGAATCATAGATATACAAATGTAGTCTTTTATTGATAATCTTGAAATGTACATGTCCCTCACAAGCCAAGGGACTAACTCTCTTATTCAATGAACATATGAAGCAATTCATACATGAATAAGTGAAAGAAAGAAATAATGTGCATATAAGAGTGGAACCAGTCATTGCCTAAGAATGACTGGTTGCGGGTTGCCCGATTGCTCTCTGTTGCTGCCCCGAGCTGCTTGTGTCCTCCCCAACTCCATAGTGCTCCTAGCCCCTGCATCTGAAAAAGCAATGATATTAGAGCGAGGATCTAAGCAATGAAATATTCAATCCTTACATACACACCTAGCTATGCATGTATAAACCGATCCATAAGTGCATTAAACAAGCATGCAAACCTAGGATGTCTCAAAAAACAATGAAGTCATCAAACACATCCAACATATGCATTTATTTTCTAACAGTTTGCTTCATGTGCAGATTTAGGACAAGTTTGGTTACTGTTTTCATTCGGATCAAATACAGCATGTAGGGTAAATGTGGCTCCCACAAGGGTAGAGCTCAGCATGCTTTGAAAGAAAAGGAAATCGAGCAACTTGATCAAAGATTTATCTATTATCAATGCATTAAATCAATATGGAATCACACCAGTTGATCAACTTTCATTATCAGATTCAAAAGATGCAACATACTGTGCTAATATGTCTTTCAATCTTCTTAAGTGGACCCTTGATCCATTTTATAAAAAGAAGTGATTTTGGAGATGCATCAATTGTCTTCATAGATGCATCAAGTTCAATTATGCATCTTCCAAACAATGAGGAAGCATTTCAAGTTGTTGTCAAGCTCCTCTCACTGTAGCCCTATTGGGCAGTCACACATCACATAGGAAGGTGAACTGTTAGGTGACCACCCACATATGTGACAGGTGGTTGTCCAATAAAGTTAGAATGAGGAGACTATGTGTATTTATCACACATAACAGAAGAGGAGTAATGGTCGAATCAAGGTCATAGTACAAGTATAAGGACAACACCTTTGCAAGAGCCTACAAGGTTGACAAACATGGGAAGGTATTCAAAACAAAGAATAACTATCCTCATGGCATATAAACATGGCCATCTAATTTGCTGCCCTCATGAGTTAGATGAATGAAGGTTTTATGTTGTCCTTGAGGATTGACAACATGCCAGGCTTGAAAGCATTCCAAGCATGGGAATAGGACAGCAACTAAAAACAAAATTTGAAGTTGCACAAGGTTGAATTCAAGGCCTTCTCAATCAAACATTAGACAAACAAGACTGCCATATCATATTCAATGTGATGGTTTGAGGAGAGGCACAATTGCAAAGCTAAAAGAAACATACACCAAAGTGCATAGTGATGCAAAGGTTGTCATTCATTGTGAGAACAAAACATGCACACACTTTCTTGTTTTAGTCATTGAAAAGCTAATGAAATTGGAGGATCTCAATTTAGATTGGGACTATGCCATACAATGCAAGGTACAGTCATTACACAGATGACAATAAACTCTTACAATCTGACTTTGTGTTGCATTATGAAGACATTGAATCAATAGCAACATTTATGACTATATAATGAAAATATGTATGGCATTGCCATCAAAAGGATGCTACTCTGATGGTATCTCTACATGAAAATTCAATGACCTTGTGCATATGAATATGCAAACTAATGTTTCATCAATCCCACTATGTCCTACTTGTGATGGATGCAATATATCTTGACTGGGCAGTACTATAGAAAGGCAATGAACTATGTGACTGGCAAGGGGCAGTGGCACCAAGCAATGTTTTCCAAAAAATACAGAGACATCTCACTGTCTTATGGGAGTTTCTACAAAATTATGAGTAGAGTTAAGGGACTGTGAGTCATAAGAAAGTATGAAAGCCACTTAAGGATAAGAACATTAAATCACAGTCACAAGGGAAAGTTTATCAAGAGGGCAGATTCAGGTCCAAAAATGATAGTGAGCAACTCAAAGGAAGCAGGGTAATCACTGCATTAGGAGAAGACAGAAAAAGACAATGATTATCAGTTGGTCTACAAAAACACAAAAATTATCAAGGATGCAGTTCAAGATTGAAAATTTCAATTATGCTCACACTGACAATGAATCAGTTTGCAACAAAATCTGGAGTTTCTTTCAAATCAAAAAGACCCACCTGGGTTTATTATGAGAAGCTAATGCAGAGGTAACAACAATAAAGACATTCTACAGGAATGATAAATGAAATCCTCTGAATTCCTGCAAGGAGAGTGTTATCATAGTTGTAAGAGTACAGAGAGGTCTTTGTATTTGCATACAAAGAGCAATATAGAAGGAAACCTCGAAAATGCAAAGATGGGGTATTGTTTTGCAGATATGAAACAGAGATAAAGGCTAAAATTTTCAGCTGCAAGTGATAATGTTGGTGAGTTATGGACAGAGCTTTAAAGGAATAGGGAAAAAGCAGTGCCCATAAAAGATGGAAAAGAGTGTTAATTGGCCGAATTCCTATCATGGTGAAGTCAAATCTTTACTACTTGAGTAGTTTGACTGATAAAGAGCTACTTAAAGAGGGTGTTTGCTCGTTTGATGTTGGAGGGTATTTCATTATAAAAAGAACTAAAAGGTCTTTATTGCACAAAAGGAACAGGAATCACAAAAATGAAAAGCCATTTATGCATTATGACAAGTTGTGGTGAGGATTGGCCTTTTTCCTACAAATATGAAAAACCCACTTGGGGTTTCAATCAAATGGAGCAACATTGCTATTTTTTACAAGAAAATGAAATGAACTTGCAAAAATAATCTGTATTTTGCTAAAAATCTGAGCTCTGTAAGAAAATCCAATGACCCACTTGGGTTCTTTACAAACAGTTGAAGATTTCAACAAAAATGCATGCTATAGGAAACCCAAGCAGGGGTTTTTCTCAAAATGCAGAAATAAGACAGAAAACCACGAATGCAAAAGGACCTAGTTTGCATAATGAAGGCCGAGCCACATTTGGTTCTTTCTTTTCCTATATTCCAGAAACCCGTCTGGGTTATCAACATTTGTCAATATTTGTGAAGAACAAGAAGGAAATCAAGAGAATACATAAGGGTTTTGCAAAACAATGTATGTGACACCCTGTTCCTATTCATAGCCACGGCCAGTGAGCTATTATGGCAATAAAACAATAGAAAACGCACCAAGTTTATAGTGTTGAAGCATTTCTAAAGATATTACAAAGGTGGAAAACAAAATGAGGGACATTTTAATTTTCCATTCGAGCTTTTCTTGCACACACAAAAATTAAAAAAAGAGTGAATGAAGGTCAGTTGGGAGCTTACCTGAGCTCGAACACCACAATGCACAAAGTTTTGTCGCTAAAAAACTTCCTCAAAGCTTCATTAACTTCTCATTGGAGGTTGTTTGCAACAAAAACAACAAAAGGAGGACGAATGAAACAATATGGTCAGAAAAAGGTCCATAAAAATGTTGCAGGTCGCGGCCTGTGAGCCCAAAAATGGCCTCCAAGTTAAAAAATTGCAAGTTGATGCCAAGAAGAAACAATTACCTGAGTTTCCATGGTGATTTTATGCAAAAAAGTCAAGAATCAACTAAAAACCGGTGAGAGCATCATTTTTTTTGTGTTCTTCCCAAACCCTCATGGCGATAGAGCAATTTTTCCAGATTCTTTGAAGACCAAATGATGATGTTTTTTCATCATTTTGGTATTTTATGATTAGGGTTTGACCTTTTGGCATTTTGATGGGATTTTTTATCCCTTGCTTTTAAAAACCAAACACATGATAAATATGATGGGGCCAAAACTTTGCTTTCCCTTAGGCATTCTATGCCTTTGAAACTTTCCCTTTTTTTTGAAACTTTGCTAAGTCTCCATGTTACATCATATGTTAGCACTTAGGCATTTTATGCCTTAGGGTTTTTCCCCTTTATTTCTAATCATTGCTAGGTGTTTTTCAACATCTAACAATGGAGTGTGCAATACAACAATGTGTTTTCCATGTGACCCTTATGTGATGCCTTATATTTTCCCAATACAATGCAAATTGGAATATGCTTTCCAAGAGACTTGGAGGTCAGCCATATGGGCCAAATGCTATAATGCCTTTGTAAAATAATGTATATGACATGTGTGGACAAAATGCAGAATATGGTGAGTTGGTGGTCAATGCCTTGGAGGCTTTTACAAGTTTTTAGTCATATCATTATATGTTTGCATTGGTTTTCAATATTTTAAATATCATGTAAGTGATTTAAAATCACTTTTAGTTGTTGCAAATGCAAATGTAATGCCTTTTAATGGTGGGGCCCTTTGACTTGTGCTTAATTGTAAAGTGATTTGTTAAGTGATGTTTTATGAATCACTTAACAAAATTACTATCTTTAATGCATTAAAAGGCCATGTGTTTTCAAAAACACACATATTGCATGATGGGGAATGTGGTCAAATGTTGTAATAGGACCAATGATGACTTGTAGAAGTGTGGGAAGTGTGAGATACTATTTGGACTGATTTTGGTGAAGGGGAGGCCAACTGGAAGCATTTTTTGTCACATTTTTGGGGTGACTGTTGACTTTTCCTACTTTTCCTTCATGTGGAAGGCATTTTAGAGAGTTCTAGAAGGTTCTCTTGGGGCCTTTTCTATTTTATCCAAGCATAATCTTTTAGAAACACTTGTGTGGGGGTTTTTGATGGTTTTGGCTTAAGTATGTTGTTTTTTTATTTTTTGGGGGGAGTTCTTTCTTTTTCCAGCAGAAGGATAGCTTGCTTTTCTTGGAGTTGTTTTTCATGGAGTTGCATTGTAACTCAGACAAGCCTATTATATAGTAAGCACTTTGAATTAATAGATTGGAGTATTTTATCTTCTCTCTTCATGTTTTATGGTGTGCCTTTAATGGTTGATCAGTTTGTTTTGTGAAAAGTCATTTTCCTTACAAACTTGTCCCATGTTTCATGCATCCATTTGACAGAAAATGTATGTTTACAGGTTATAAACTATGTTGTTTAATGGTGTTATTGATTATGAAGTCTATTTTTCCTTTTGAAAACACTGTTACATACCTCTTTATAAATTATTGATGTGTACTGCATTGGAAAGGGAGTTGTGTGAGTTAGCTTTGAGATATTAATTTGAATGTGCAAGGTTGTTAGCAGGTCTAGGTTGTTTTAGTGTATCACCTTAGTTTCTTTCCAGTGTTAGGTTTATTTTATGCAACTCTTACCCTTATCTCAGAAATTTAGTAGTTAGGTGACATCAAACGGAGAAACCGGCCCATAATCTGAAGGTCTGCTTTCAAACAGGTTACCCACAACCTGAAAGCAATCCCATGTTAGTCCAAATCTGCTAAGTTCACTCAAGGCTTAGCAAACAAGGTGCATATTTAGCGAACTAACAACACCATCCTTTCTAAAAAGATCAACAAGATTCTTCTCATTCCTCTTAACAATAGAGGGGTAGTCAAGCTGAGATTATACTTTGAACTATACCATCTCATGAACATCTTGGCACAATAAAGAGAAAAGACAAGCATTGTGGAAGTGGTCCAGCCGTGAGGGATCATAATGCAAATTTTGATCCCAAAAATCGAGCTTGGAGTGCAGTTTAACATTATTGGGCAGCTCCATACTAGCCTCTATACGAACATGAAATCTAGCATTCAGAAAGAATGAACTATTCTTCATGGCATTGTCCATGGTAATGAACTAGCCAATAGCATCATTTATAACTTGAATGATACATTCATCCCAGTATTCCAACAGGAATTATGGGAGGTGAACCCAAATAGGAGCGAAAATTATCTTTTTAGAATCAAAACTAGCAAACCATCTTTATAAGTAAATAAATTCCTTGTACCCAAAAACCAGAGACCTCCCAAGAGAACCTGAGAGCAGCTCACAATATCATTGAAGGAGAATAGAAGAAAACCTTCATCATAGCCTTAACAAATAGTAGCCTAGAGGAAAACCAGTTGTTGGAAGCCCATCTATGAACAATGCCAATATTAGGTCTATGACCAAAAAATATACCAATAAGAATGTGTTGCAAGCCTACCAAGGCTCTTTCCATACAAGCATCAAAAATAGAAAGAGTGGGTATCTCAACATCAATAACATTGCCACCATTATGTGGAGTCATTTCTGTAATAATAGTCATAGAAGCACTGACCAAGGAGGACCCAACACCAAAAGGGTGATGCTCCAACACAACAAGAGGCTTAGGGTCACTCTTGGCTAGAGTAGCAGGGCGAGAATCAAGGGATCCCCATCCAAAGCTAGCACTAAGAACTAAAGGTTCACTGTCAGTAGCATTATCAACATGATTTATTGTACAAACTTAGTGGTAACAGAGCAAGCCAAGAATAGGGGAGAGAGGATCATTCTCACCTAGCACAACCAGAACATTGGGAAGCAAAGAAAAAACCCTCAAAGAAAACCCTAAATCCTAGAACCAGAACCAACATGAGTGGAACAAGTAGGGGTTACACACTTGAGAGGTTTTAGACTGATCTAGGAGCAACTCCTCTCCTCCAACAGACTCAGATAGGGCATGCTTGTGGAGGGTGTTTTGTTGTTCCTCCAGTCACATGTCAATGAGAGGGACATCATCCTCAGAAAATTAAGGGCACCAAACAACACCAACCTCTTCCATGTCCCCAGCTCCTTCCACATCCCCATTCTAGCTATGAACTCTCCCTCTCCAACAACGGGCTTCAAACAATATATCAATAAGTTTCTCGTCGTGCTCCTTAAAGCATATTTGCTCCCACTCGTCCAACATTGCATCTATAGGGGCCTCCTCATCACCATAAACATCCTTTGAGGCTCATTCTCCATCCTCTACACAGGAGGATACACCTTTACTTCCTTTGCATAGGGTTTTCGCTAAAGACGCCTCTTTTTTTATGAATAGGCAGATATCTATA
This sequence comes from Sequoia sempervirens, assembly GCA_007258455.2. NCBI lineage: Eukaryota > Viridiplantae > Streptophyta > Pinopsida > Cupressales > Cupressaceae > Sequoia > Sequoia sempervirens. The sequence continues at coordinate 18,420 of VDFB02299766.1, forward strand.
TTAAATTAAGATAAAGATACATATTCACAAAAAAAATGGGTGGTAAGAAGGTACACCCCAAGAGTCAAAGGGGCAGTGCCTAGAAAAAGAAAAAGATCACATGGGCCAAGCTTGGAAGTCCAAGATTACAAAACAAAAAAGAAGAGGGCCATTAAGCAACCAAAGCAGCGCCAGCAGAGCCAGAAGGGTCTCTATCATCCATGTTCTTCCCCCATACATCAGCGGGGTCTGGAGTGACATCAAGAGGAGGACCCCAACCATCATCAGCATTTTTTTCCTTCTCTTTATCTTTATCCTCGCGTCGAGGCGAGATTGCAAGTGCCAGACGTGGAAATCTTTTACCAGTATCTGCCCAACTAGAGCCAGAAGCAGGAGGGTCATCAGAGGGCCACCCAAAACTGCCACTGTCACTCCCTGAAGCACCGACAAAAGGCCACCCCTGGCTAGCTCACAGCGGAGGAGAGAAGATTCATCGAGGAGTGCGAGAATCACATCGAAGCAGGGACGTGCAGAACCTCTCTGCTACCGGCCCTGAGAGGGCTATCGGCCGCGGGAAGAGGTGGGTGAAGCGAGGACCTGAGCAACAATACAAGGGTTATTGCCCCAATGATCCAGCAGAACTTGAAGGTGAGCAACTTCAAGTGCAACTTTGTTAGCTTGCACCTGAACCTGTAGAAGCACATTAGAAAAAATAATAGCTTTAGCATACAAAGATACATTAATACCCATTTGAGAATGAGAAAAAATGCAAGCATTTATGTCTTTCCAGATATTGAAGAGAATTTCCACCTTGAAAGTGTGCCAAAGCTGGGTGAATTTTGTAGGAAATCTAGGAGAATCTCCCAACAGAACCATATGCCAAGAGAAAGGCTCTGGCCTAAAGGGTCGAAAAAAGTCATGAATCCAAGTCCAAAGCTACTGATCTCTAGGAAAAAACTAGAAAAGATGCTTAAAAGTCTCAACTTTCCCACAAAAAGGGAAACGAGGGTCTTGGACCCCCAGGTGAACAAGCCGAGAACCCACAGGCAAGCCTTGGAAAAGAATACACCAAGCAAAGTGGGCAAGTTTCGTCTCAACACTTGCAGACCAAGTGGCAGAAAATATTTTATGCTAGACATGAGCGGGATATTGAAGAAGCCACCTCTGGTTCAAACTTTGAATCATAGGAAAGTGTGGTGAAAGCCACCTGTAACCAAGCTGAGGCTTGTAATTCCTGAAAGGGGTGTCTGGATACCACTTCCAGTCTTTCCACCAAGGGTTGGTCCCATGCATTCCAACCTTATGAAGCATTTCTGCAAGAATAGCATTCAACCAGACCATCATAAGTAGCACGATCCTGGTTATGATGCCTGTTATGGGTAGGAAAATCCTCCCACGACATGATACACATGGTGGGTCTATGAAATAACTGTTGCAGGGTCTGGATACCCTTATTGTGGAATTTCAGTGCCTTAAGCCAAGGCGACTTAGCCAATGGCTTACCATTACAAGTAAAAGGAGGCGACCACCAAATATTTTGTTGGTTGAGAGAAATCCCATCCCGAAAACCAGAGCTAGCCCAACGGAGCCAGGGCTTGACAGCCTCCCAGGCTCACCAGATACTCTTGGCCACAAAAGTCCAAACAATTTGGACTGGTTCCTCCATGACCAGAAGGGTTTGAAATCCAATCCCCTTCCAAGCGAGTCTATGGATAGGGGACCCTGATTGAATACCATTCTTGAGAAGAATTTTCCAGGCCTTGTCCCCAGTAAGGGCATGGATAATCCATTTAACACATAAAGCAAACCCTTATCATTGAGTGGAAAGCAACACAAGTCCTCTAGAATCTCTAGGAAGGCAAAAAAATTCCCAAGCCACATGGTGAAACCCTCTGTGGGACTCAGAGGAGGCCCAAAGAAAGTATTGAAGCAATTTTTCAAGCTTGTCATAGGTAGCTTTGGAAGGGGCTCAACAGGAAGAATAGTAGACATGGGTGGCCGCTACAACTTTGGAGCACACCTAAAATTTCCCCACTAGAGAGAGGGGCTTGGTAATCCAATAAGCAAGATTTTGCTTGACTTTAGAGAGCACAGCTTGCCAAATTTTAGTCGAGGATGCCTGGAAATCAAAAGGAATTCCTAGAAACCAAAAAATCTCTCTTGGCCCAATCCACTTCCAACCATACTGTTGCAACAAAGGAGGAGAAGGCACGATAGACTTTCTGTAGCACAATTTTTTTGCCACTGAATGGCAGAACCAAAAGCAAGACAAAAGATGTTAAGGCACTCCAGGGCCATAGCAATAGTATCTTCTTCCTCCAGAAGAGTGAGGAAAGAGTCATCTACAAAATGGTCATTAACCAACTAAGCCTGAGATTTGGGCAGAGAGATTCCCTTGACACACTGATGGGAAACCGCATTGGCCAGAAGGTAGCCAAATCCCTTAGCAACAAGCACATATAGAGAGGGGGCAAGTGAGCACCCTTGCCGAATGGAACGAAAGAGTCCAAAGGTAGAGGATTCATGGCCATTAATGGTGATGCAAGCAGAGGCATCCGCGAAGAGCATTCAAACAGTCTGAATGAAGTTGGGCCCAAAACCCAAAGCTTGCAGCATAGCAAGAATAAAAGGCCATTCAATAAGGTCATAGGCCTTCACAAAGTCAATTTGATAAACATGGCTTTCTAGTTTGAATGCATGGCCCATTCCATGCCTTCCCAAACAACAATAATATTATCCAGAATAAACCTAGATTTGATAAACCCAGTTTGCTTTGGGCACACAATCTAAGGTAAAAGATGGCGGATCTTCAGAGCCAAAGCCTTGGTGATGATCTTGTAGGAGACATTGAGAAGCATGATAGGTCTCAAGTTGCAAATGTCTTCCGGGTCACCAAACTTAGGTATGATTTTTATATTACCTTTTGTTTATTAAGTTACCTAGAGAATTAGCATGAAAAGCCTCTAAGTAAACATGATGCAGATCTTGCCCAATATAGTCCCACAGGGCCTTGTAGAATTCACAAGGGAACCCATCAACCCCCGGGGCTTTGTCATCAACCATGGAATGGACAACCTCTTTGAGATCATCAATTGTTAACAATTGATTACAAAAAAAAAAAATTGGGTTGAGCAAAGCCTATTTGGCACCACAGCAAGGCAATCCTGAAGGGCTTGTTGTAGCACAAGCGTGGGTTCTTGTGCATTGAAAACTTTCTCATAATGACGCACAAAGGCCTGGAGAATGTCAGGAAGCTCAAAAATCACTTGAACGCCATCTTTGTTTTTTTTAATGCCTCAGGATGAGTGTCTGGCCCGCAGAGCCAAAAAAAACTCTTTGGAGGCACGATCACCAACTTTTAACCAATGTAACCGAGCCAAATGGCAGTCCTTGATGTTGTGGTCTGCGGACTAACACCTATAACACATGTTGGGTAGATTAAAATATGTGACCTTCTGGGTATGCTAGAGAGCTCCAATTTGGATATCAATGGAGTCTCTCAAATATTCAAAAAGGTCCACTTCCACACAAACCCTTTTCTAGAGTTAGGCCTGAAAGAACCTATTTGGCTCAATGCAAATAACCCTCCCTAGTGAGGAAGCTATATGATTCAAAAAAGGCACATAAGGAAAGGGTAAACCAGGAAATTCAATCCAAACCAGAACCCGCAACTTGGTGTCATCTGAGACATCAAATTCTTGGGTCCATGCCTAGAAAACTAACAAAGAAGACTGGACATACTAGGGACCATGGGCTAAGATAGCCTAGACATGATTGACTTCTGCAAATCGGAACAAAAAGAAACCCTTGGTTAAATTTTGAACCATGTCAAAGTGGACCCCATGAGGGACCCAAGCCTTGCTGACCCACTCTTTAAGCACACTTTCAGGGGAAATTCTCCCAATAAAATACCCGACAAGGGTGTGTTGCTCAAGCCATTGAGAAGCAATATCAAAATATGGTAAAGGAAAAACCACATCAGTTGGTGAATCATAACACTTACCTCATGAAAGACTTTCAGAAAAAAAAATTGGGGACGTTTGTTCGGAGGAGGAGCCATTGAGAAAAGATGACGAACCGCTAACACCAGCATGAACTGTCAGGTTAGAGTTGGTTGAAGGCATATTAAAACACAAAAACCGTACTAAATGCGGTCGTACACACAGGAAAAGAGGAGTTTCCTACGGTAACAACGTAGTATGATGCAAGAGGGGCCAAGAATGACCGCAAATAGCACAAAACCCTAGCAGAGCTCATACACCTTCCATCCCCTACCCTTAAGATGCCATTTTTTAGTCATTGTAGACTACAAGAATGATCTCATTTTACAAATAATTATTATGTTTTGACATTTAAAGATATTTAATGTGTAATTAATTATAAAGTAACTTCAAAGATAAACTTTTAGAGTACACTTTGTTTACTAAGAGGTAAAGAATCATAATTTGCATCATGATTATATAGCTCGACAATGGCATATGTTGTCTTTGAAAATTTTCTTAGAGTCGTAAAGTTGGTACGTTCATGGGGTTGACTTAAGAGAATGTGACCTTAGCAATTCAAAAATATCCTCTAAATTTTTGGTAAACATCATGGTCCTTACAAGTTTATCAGATATCAAAGATTGAGGTGAATAGGTTTCAAAATTTTATGTTTTACTGGTTCAAATTTGTACATCATAGATCAAACCCATGTGGAAGGTCAAATTGATGATACTCAAGATCGAACTCAAAAATGCTATGGGATCAATCTGCCAAATTCTAAAATCAACCTAATTTAAATTTCTCCATTTTTCTTTCAATGCATATAGGAAGTTATAATTTAAAAATTATGTTCAAAATGGTGGACAATTATCTATTGACTACCAAAATAGCTAAGCAGTTTCATTTCTATTTATTTCTAAATTTCAAGATCCTATTTATTTATTAGTTGACTTGAAACACATTTTTATAAATCATTGATATGTATTGATATTTAAAGATATTCAATGAGCAATTAATTCATAAGGTGACTTCAAGAAAAAAATCCTTAGAGAACACTTTTTTATTAATCTAGACAAAGAATTATTATTTACATCATAATCATATGGCCCATCTATATTGGTACATGTTGTGTTCAAACATTTTCATAGAGTCATAATGTTGATCTATTTTGAGGGTTGACCTAAGGGCACTTGACCCTAGCAATGTAGCAATCTCTCCTTTAAAGAGATGTTAAACATCCTAGTTCTTGCAAGTTTACAAACATTAAAGATCTAGATGAGTAGGTTTCACAAGTCTATGTTTTACTACACATCACTAAACAAATCCATATGGAAGAATAGATCCACAGTACTCAATATATCAATCCCATAGTTTTTGGGGTTGATATGCCAAATAATTAATTCTGCAATAGTGTGTCTCACTTATGGAACATCCTGATTTTTACCTAAAATCACATATTGATTAGAAAACGTAATGATTTAATCTTAGAAGTTTTCCATCAAAGGTTGTTTAATTGAAGGGGGTTAGATAAAAAAAAAGTCAAATGAAAATACCATTTAAGAAGCATGTAGCCCTTAGTAATAGCTTTCCAAAAATTATAATATGTATTATTTTTTATTTATCATTATATATTTTAATGTCATAATAAGTGTATCTCCATTAAAAAAATAGTGGCCTTTGTCAAGACATTAGAAAAAAGAAAAAAGCATTTTTTTAAAAATTCTCAAGAAAAATGTATTGCACTCCACATAGATGTCCTTGTTTCAACAAAAAAAAATAGATTATAATTTTGATATAAATGCTAAGAGAAATGTGTTACAAAATAATATAGGTCTAAAATAAATTATTACTAATTCAAAAGTCAATAATATGATATTTAATAAAAAATTACCAAAAAGTACATGTATTAGAAATTTGAGTTAGTAATCTAATTCCAATAAATTATGAGAATTTTATAGTTGTGGTAAAAGCTATGCATTATGGAATAATCACTCTAAGAAATAATTAAAAAGAACTTAAATTGATTGGAAAAATGATAAAAATTATTTATTAAAATAATAATAATTATAGCTTGGAAGCTAAATAGAAATTTCCACAACTCATTATTTTACATCATCCTTAAATTATTGGTCATATGTTTCCTATGATTAACATAAATTTTTAAAATATTGAAAAATATTAATATGGAGCATCCCAATTAGGCTAAAAAGTGGTACACACTAAATATACGAGGTCACCAAAATCTAGGTGGGTATACTAACCATAGTAGAGAAAGATATTTTAACACTAACAACTTGCAATATCTCTAATCCAAATGGTTTATTGATGAATGAATAATATTTGATAGTTGTGTTGGTTTATTAGCATTAGTTAAAAAGAAGGCTTATTTATAAAATCTATGTTGGCCACATAAACATCATGATTATACTATTGATTGTCCCCTAGGTTTTTCTCAACATAAGCATTAGAAAAATCTTTTTCTTATTCGATTGGCCAACCATGTTAGGCTTTAAATGAAAAATCCTTAATGAAAGATTAGGATCATAGTAGCTCATGACATAAATAAAAGATAGGAAAATAAAGCTCAAGAATGTAATTTCAAATTCAAAATAAAAAATGCTAATGGTGTATTAGATATGAAAATAAAACCCTAATCATGTAGTCAAGGGAGGAAGGGTATGCAAAAGGGATAGCAAATAAAGAATCTTAAACCATAAATGAAATTATATATTGATTAAATAGAAATGAAATGCATACACACTTTAGAAAGACATAAAAAAATGATGTAAATAAATTACAAATTTGAAACCTTAAAATAGTGAAGGCCTAAAGTAACACCTTAGGTTGGTGTAGGATCATTAGGTTCACCAAAAATGTAAAAGAAAATAAACTTTCCCTAGTGTTAATCTAGGATAATCTAATTTACTTAGATGCATACAAATATGCATAAATTAAATTAAATTAATAAATGATAATTATGGGCATAAATAAAATTTAGATTTATATGTTGCTTTAAGAAATGAAATGCAATATAAATGTACTAGCTCTAGGAATTATGACATTGAGTAAGTTTATTGAGGCACTAAAATCATAATGTCTTGGGATTGGAAATGATAGATTTATATCTATTATTTTCCTCATTTTATGTGTAAAGTATCTAACTTTACTTGAGTCAATTCCAAGGATTTAGATCAATACCACAAACACAAATCTATCCTCTAATTTATGGATTTAATCCTTTCACTTATGTGCTTTTGTTTTCTAATTTTCCAAATTCACTAATGTCTACTTTGTTGTAAAGACTAATAATATTTATGGTAGCTTTAGAGGGTTATTGAATTGTTAGGGGATGTGTTCTCCTAGGTTGGTCCCTAAAAATTATATTTACAACCACAATAATGATCAAAAATAGCAATCTTCAAACATGCAAATGTGCTAGAATGACTATGTAGATCCTAATTATTTTTATATCATCTAATTCAAAGACAGTGGTATACCTTGGAAAACCCCTTTTGCGAAAATTATCTTTCAAAGCACTAAAACCAAAGTATTATTAGCAACAAAACAGTTACAATACAATATTAGGCTCCAAATCATCGCATAAGATCAACACTCTTTAACAATGAGGAAACCATCCAAGATATAACATTCTTCAACAATGGCAAGTAACTATTATTGTGTTCATCATTGTACCAATCAAAGAACAAATAAAATTTGACATCTCATTTCATGCTCCTTAGGATTTCTCAAAAAACAACTCAAGCCTCTAGGTGTGTATGCCAAAGCTCACTCATAATGGCCATGCAATAGATGATGATTTCTAATTGTTAGGATAAGGGGTGTCATTCACCTTGCAATCCTAAGTCATGATTAATTATTTTAATTATATAGATGATAAATAATGCATGATCTTAAAAATATTGGAGTGGAAAAAATAATATGCCCATGTATGAGTGAAGATATTAGTATTTACTATGTATTCTCTAAGATACTTGGAATATTGTGTAAGAATATATCAAATAGAATAGTTACATTAAAAAGGTTAAAATTGTGAGTTACAAAGCATCCTATTAATTTGGTGGATATGGCACAAACATCAATTTCCCTTATGGAGCACCTAGGATTGGAATCTTGGTCAATTTGATTGTTATGACATAATCTATAACATATATGATGTGTAAGAGGGATGTAAAATTTGTAAGAGGATTAACATAATACTCCAAGATGTTTAAAAATAACCATTGGGGTGTTGGATTATTTTCATGGCTCATGGTGTTGTCGTATGGTTTTGTGTAATGTCCCCTTTCTAAAAATCAACTTTTCAGAATGCCCGAAATTGGAAATCAAGATTAGTAAATAAAATAGGAAAGTGAATTTTTGAATTTTAAATAAATTGAGATATTCCAAGGAATAAACAACTAAATATTTAAAATTATCCTGGTGGGACCAAGTTGGGTGTAGCTTTTGGAAATTTTATGGGAGCTTTATTTTGGCATATTTCAGTTTCAAATTATTGTTGGAGAATAGCAGACACTTGGCATTTGGGTTAGGAGATTTTTGGCAGGAGTTACCTCCAAGACATGCAAGATTCACCATGTTGGAAATGGGATTTTGGGCCCCCAAGATGCTTCTAGAATAGGAATTTCATATAAAATTTATTTTCTTGCATTACGCATTCATTCATGCTTGTCTTCTCTCACAGGTTGTGACATTTATTTTGAGGTTGATAAACCAAGAAACAAAAATCTCCAATGTTGGTAAACCAAGGAGGTTGAGGCTCAAAGATCGGTTCTAAGGGTCTCTAGGAGAAGTCTCATTCAAAAAAATTCATTGTGCTAGAAAGATTCAGTTTAGTGCATTGTTGCATGTTGTTTGCAGGTGTTTGCTAGTGTGGAAGTATCCTTTATATTTCAGTTTGGTGTTGTTGTAGGTTGCAGAAAATGTCTATGTATGAGAGGAATTATTTTGTAATTTTTTCCCCATATCAGTTATATATTTCAGTTTGGTGTGTTGTTGAAGTTTTGCTTAGTTGGTGTGTGTTCTTGGCTTCTAGTTTTAGGATTTCTATTGTATTTTTCTGCAATTGTATCTTGTTTTGATATGTTATATATGATAGAAAAATTGATGTAATTTCATGTTATTTCCAACAATATATCATCATGCAAAAGTTACAAACTTTATTGTGTTATTTTTGGAACAATTTGGCGAAATTAGATTTATACCCAATTTTCTCTTGTTAAAAAATATTTATTATAATTCTTGTAATGTCGTAAAATTGCACCCCTTGCAATTTCACATACATTCTTGCATCTGCTTTAGTGTCCACTCCCCTAGCATTTGTGTAGGCTCATTTTAGACCCTACATCAACCTTTTCCCTTCTTAGGATGCTATGACACCCCTTTTCAATAGTTACCCTCGTGCGTCAGCTTTGCGTTAAACCTTGTGCTTTTCCCGTTCACGTCATTTTGTAGCGTGATGCGTTCAGACACTAGCGTGTCGCACGGCCATCTACATTCCACACTAGCATCCTACGACATTTCAACATTCAAATGGCCGCCTTCGAGCATGTTTTCCACTTGTCATCTACCTTTGTCGATGGTAATGGCTCGAGATGCCTTGTAACCGCCTGGGAAGCTTCTTTTTGCTTCTCTCTCCTTAAATGTTATCTTTTCAATCCATTTGTCTCTAGCTTCATTCCAACTTCTAGCTTCTTTCCAAGCCCTGGCTCTAGCATTATCTCTCTTGTTGTTTTGCTTGCACAACTCAATATAGCTTGTTATAGCAGCTTCAAGCACTCTCAAGCTCTCCTAGCAACATTATTTGTAGCCCTCTTGGCTCTCAAATCTATCTCCCTTGTCTTATGCTTGTAAGCATCTTGAGATTCCATATCCCCTATCTATTGCCTCTCTACTTCATGATACAAGTTCTCCTCGAGTGGGGATTGTTTTTATCACCCATATTTTGTGATACGGCTTCTCCTCCTAGAGTGGGGTTTTCTTTTATCACTCATACTTGGTGGTGCGTGTTCTACTCCTGAAGTGAGGTTTTCTTTCACCACACGCTTTGTCCATTTTGATTCATTTCTCTCTATCTATTTGGTTGTCTGTGGAGGTGGGAACACCAAAATGGGCGTTTGACTAAGGCAAACCCCTATATAGCCCCAACAATTTCTCTAGATCTTACGCATGTAGGTATTGAAGACATTCATGTGCTAGAGGCTTCATCACTTGCGTGGTTGTGATAATTTCCTTTCTTCTCCTTATCTTTATCATTTCTATTTCACTTTATTTTAGTTTTATCACATTCAATTATTTTCTAGTACTTTTGAAGTTCTCAGTAATTAGATTAGAAGTAGTCACTTTGTCATTTTCTATGATAAATTCACTCTTTGGTCCGTACGAGACGCCAGCATGCCGCGTTGTCGTCTATATTCCTACACTGATATCCTCTGGCCAAGAGCTTGTCAATTTGTCCAGGAAATCTTCATGACCTGCGCTTTCTGATTCTAGAACCTATGTGTTGTTCCTTGAGGTAGTTTAGGGTAGTTCGCCCCATGAGGCTCTCTAAATGAAGAGAACTCGTGAGTAGCGAATCCCCCTTCTCTACATTTTGGTGAACTTGATGTGAAGGACTTTTTATCAAAAACTAGGAATTTATTTACCCCTACTTGGTGGGGTCATAACTTTTGACTCGGTGCTCAGAATTCATAACCGTTTGCACCGTTGGAAAGATCTCCAAGAGGACTAATTCAGTCCCTAAAATATTGTGCCTTTGGTAGTTGAATTTTAGGGACCAACACAAGTTTCGACCCCAAATTCTGCTCTAAAGACCTCCAAAAATGAAAATTACTAGTGTGAACGAGTGAAAATACTAGTTAGAAAATGAGCAACAAACAAAAGAGTGCAAACAACAACTATAAACACCCTACACCTCAAGATTGGGGAAATGTTTAACTTAACAAAACAAAATGGAACCTTTTACCTTGTTGAGTTGTCCTTGGGTTGGCCCTTCGATCTTCGATGTTGTATGCTCCTTTGATGGCAAAAGATGCAAGTGTGGATTGTGAGATGGATGGAAAAATGGGTGAAAGTGGATGCAAATGCAAGTATTTGGCTAAGTATGGCTCAAGAGAAAAATTTGCAAGAGTTTGGCTAGCACAATGATCTCCCCCCAAAATGAGAGAAAAGAGGGGGTATTTATAGAGAATTTTTAATTCTCTAGAGAAATGGACAGTTGGGATTGAGCCACCAAGATCAAGATGTAGGGCTAAGGTGAGTTGAGAACTCACAAGCCCTCACATCTTGACATGTGGCATGTGAAGTGGATTGAAAAGGGTGATGTGGACATGAGTTGGAAGAAGAGTACATGACATGGAGGTAGTACATAGTACCTTGGGATTGGGACAAGATCTCCTCATAAAGGAGGTCCTTGTCCCCATGTGGGTGAGAGGACATGTGAGGAATTAAAAATTCCTCAAATATCCACTTGGGGATGAGAGAAGGAATTTAAAATTATTTGGAATGCATTGGGGGATTAAATGTGAATTAAAAATTCACGTGGGGAATGGAGTGCCTTCTCCAAAAGGAAAAATCATTTAATAAGGTTGACTTAGGACACATGACATGGAGATTAGGTTGACCTAATTAAGTGATTAAGGTTGTGCAAGTACCTGATTAGACAAATTAATGACATATTAGAGGCAAGTGGGAGATTAGGAAGAGTTCACATGTGACTTGATGTGACAAGTCAAAGATCACATGGGGAAGAGAAAAAAGAATTTAATATTCTTTGGAAAGATAAAAGGAATTAAAATTCCTTGAGAGGTTGATTAGGCTAGTTAATGAAGGATTAGAGAAGGGTTAGGTGGCTAAGAGAGATTAGAGGTCAACTTGCAAAAGTTGGAGGATGTGACACATCCTAATCAAGGATTAGGCATGTGCAAATCCCTAATGATGAGATTAAGAGAATAATTAGGATAAGATAAAAATGATGGAGGATGTGACATATGAGGAATTAAATAAATGTCATATTTATTTAATTCATTTGATGAAAATGAGGATTAAAGAGATAAGGTATTTATTTATTAATTAAATACCTTAGGGATTTGGCAGAATTAAGGATATTAATTAAATAATAGTGATATTACTTAATTAATGCAAATAAGGGGATGCTTAGATGAAAGGGGATAAATTTGGATAAATTAAGTGTCCAGATTTAGGTGTCTACAACTAGAACCTAGAAAATACTAAAAAAAAATTAGAAAATCTAGATTCTCGATTTTTCTTAGTTTTGTCACCAAAATGAATTTAATATCCTCTTTTGTGAGCTTAGTATCCAATTATATTCAAAATGTTAATGATGTTCCATTTCATGCATGTGATAGTGACTTGGCTTAGCCCATGTCACATGGTATCTTTTATCCTTCTCATGAGATTCCTCTTGTTTTGGAGGATATCTTGTTGCAAGAAGATGAAATCATTGATACTTTTCTTAATATTACTCTACCTTCTATTCATTCCAATGCACTCTCTTCTAGAGATGATGCATTTGTGAATGATGAATCTACTATTCCTTCCAATGCACTCTCTTCTAGAGACAATGCATTAGTGAGTGATGAATATCTTATCTATTCGAATGCACTCTCTTTTAGAGATGATGCATTAGTGAATAATGAACCCCTTTCCACATCTAATCCTCCCTGGATCGATGTTGAGAATGTTTCTTTGAATAATTATTCACTAGTTGTGATGATTTTGTAAATGTAATCTATGTCTATGCTTCCCCTCAAAGGCCTAAGAGATCATTCATTCACCTAATTCCATCTAGTCCTTCTCCTAAAAGGGTTTGTTCTATTAATTGTTATATTTGATAGTAATTCTCCTAACCTTTCTAAGGCCCCCTCTTATAGAGAAGTATACCATACTTGTGAGAATAGTATGAATAAACAACCAAGCCTTCCTCAAGCACCTAAACCTACAACTAAAGAATCCAGTGATTGCGATCTTGTCGAGCAACTTCAAGTTACTCTGGATAAGATCTCACTGTGGGACTTGCTTTAGTCTACTTCGGTTTATCAAGGTATGCTTCAAGAAGCCTTGTAAAAGATCCTCTTGCCTTCTTCTGCTAGGCCAACAGATGTTGATGCGTTGATAGCTCATATTCGTGTAGATTCATCAAATATTATGTTCTATCCACAAGAGCTCTTGTCTCCAAAAGTACAAAATCAAGCAGACCCTCTAATGATCATAGTTAACATTAATAATATAGGTATTAGACATACTCTTGTTGATGCCAGTTCGACACTCAATGTGTGTAGCATTGATCTATTACCTAAGATTAATATTGATTCATCTTCTCTTAATGCTTCTTTTGTTGACCTTCATGGGTTCAATAATGTTGGTCGACAAGCCCTAGGCATGATAGTCTTGCCTTGAGGTTGGGACCCATTACTGTACCTACTCTAGTATATGTTATGTCAAAAAAGTTACCATATAACCTTCTTCTTGGTAGACCATGGATTCACGCTATGGGTGTAGTCTCGTCTACCTTGCACAAATCTATTTTCATTTGTAATAATTGAGTAGTCATAGACAAGGCTGACCCTAATGCTATGCACCTATGCAAGATGGCAGTTGTCGATCAGGTTTCGGTTATGCCTACTCTTATTCCTTCAGTTTCTTCAAATGTATCGATATTTACTCCAACAGTACCTACTACAAAGGATACTCTCGAGATAGATGTCCCTGAAGAAGATCCTTCTGAAGCAAGAAATATTAAGTCTACTCCTTCTACCTCTTCTCGAGAAAATACATGTCTTGGTGATGATTGGGGTTCTCTAGACTTCACAAAATCCTTCAATGGAGAGAATAAAGTTGACCCGATCCACTCAAACCTTTTGATAACATCATCAACACCTGCTATCAAAGATGGTCATTCTTCTATATCGTGGGATAATGTGAACATAAATTGTAATGTTCTTAGTGTTGATCCTCCTTCTAAGGAAGATGATTATGCTTCTGCTAAAGAGGATAATGTTGGAAATCATGTTAATAAGGATGATGGCGATCCCATAGAGGAGCATAATCCCCATTGTTGGAACAATGCTCTCTATGAAGATCCACCTCCTCAAGATTTGCAAACACGTTATGGCCCTGGCTTTAGGCTTGCCTCTAAATATGGCTACAGGCATAAAGGTTGTGGTCATAATGAACAAGGAATTCAGGTCCCTATAGAATTCGCACCTCGGAAGCGTAATTTGGGCCTTGGTTGCTCGAATGAACAATCTAAATAGAAGCCATGGTTGAGTGACATGAATTCTTCTCAACCTCGTTTTGTTGAAAAGATTCATCCTCCATTGTCTTTTATATTTTTTCCTTCTTCTTGTAAGGAGTCAAACTCTTCTTCACAAGAGAAAGGGTTGCTTCCTACTCATTCTTTATCTAAGCAAGAGTGTATTTTTTTGTGGGTTCTAAAAGCCCACTTAATTACTCTTCCTCCTCCTACACGCAAGAAATATCATAAGCATGATAAAGAAAAGCATTATTTATGTGCATACCATCAAGCTCTTGGTCATTCCACTAGTGAATGTAAGGCATTCAAGGATATAATACAACTTTATGATCCTGGTGCCATCAAACTCCTGTTTGATTGATACACCCACCTTTTCTTTGCATGGCAAGTGAATTCTAGGTTTACCTCTATCCTGTATGCTCTAAGTATCTTGCATGGTTCTCCCCCCTGTATGTTGTGGGTAGTGATAACTTGTTATGGAGATGTGCGTCCTTCTGAAGGACCCCCCTCTCTTCTCTCTATCTTTCAAATTAAGTGTCCCTCTAATGGACCCCTTTTCCTTTTGAAGGGTTCCCGAGGGACACCCTTTGAAAGCTTTTATCTTGAGTAAAATATTTGCATCTAGCTTAGGGGAAGCCTGACTAGACCTCGCTTTTCAAACAACACATCCCTTGAGTGGACCTCTTTTCTTTTGGAGGATTCTTAAAGGACCCCTTTGAAATCCTTCCAAATTGTTGACGGTCTGCGTGATTTTTTGTTGATTTCCTGTGTGGTCACTTTGTTTTCAGACATGTTTTATCTGTGGGTAAACATGTCACTTTGCAAGTTCACTTGTAAATCCGCTTTCCAATTTGACTCTGCGGAGTCCTCTCCTTTGGGTTTCCTCCATGAAAGAGATCTTGGGGGATGCCTCCTTGTAGGTCTATGGGCCTATAAGGCGCTTTCATCTGGGTTTCCTTCATGTGATAGATCTTGGGGGATACCTTCTTGCAGGTCTGTTGGCCTATAAGGTGCATACTTCACGGGGCTTCCTTCATATGAGAGATCTTGGGGGATGTCTTCTTGCAATTATGTGGGCCTATAAGACACTTTCATTCTGGGATTTGTCCATCATTAGTCTGCACACCTTTGGTGCGCTTTGTTCAAACTCTCTTTGGGTCTGAGGACCTATGGAGCCATCTCTCTTGGAATTTTCATTCCTCTCTAGCTTCTCCATCTTCCTCTTAAATTCTCTTGCTTCTCAATTGTGTATACTGAATCGAAGATATGCATCTTCTTCTCCTTGTGTATATGCTCTTTCTCTCTTCAACATTGGTTGCTTCCCTAACTTTTGGGTGCATTCTTCTCTTGAAGCAATCAATCCTTACCTTCTTCTCTTCGTTTAAGAATTCTCATGTGTGTCATTGTTTTTAATTTGGGGATGACGCATAGTACTAAGACAACCTTTTACATCAAGGTCTCTTTCACTTTGCTGACTCAATTCTTGCTAGTTAGTTAGGTGCATGTGTGTATGTGTTTTTATGTTCTAAGATTATTGTCTTGTGCAGGTTTTTCTTGTATAATGTGTTTGTTTTGTAGGTCTTCATTGTGGGGGCATGCTTCCTTGGTTCCAAGAGTTGCTTGCTTCCTCTATAGTATCCTTTTGTCATAATGATGTTATTTATGTTTAATAGACTTCCTTTAGCGTGCATATTAGTGTAGATCTATATGCCCACTAAAGTGGGGGAAAAATGTAATGTCATAAAATTGCATCCCTTGCAATTTCACATACATTCTTGCATCTGCTTTAGTGTCCACTCCCCTAGCATTTGTGTAGGCTTACTTTAGCCCCTGCTTCAGCCTTTTCCCTTCTCAGGATGCTCTAGCACCCCTTTTCAGTAGTTACCCTCGTGCATCAGCTTTGTGTTAAACCTTGTACTTTTCTCGTTCGTGTCATTTTGTAGCGTGATACGTTCGGACACTAGTGTTCTACACGAATTTCTACGCGCCATGCTAGCATCCTGTGACATTTCAACGTTCAAATGACCACCTCTAAGCATTTTTTCCACTTTTCATCTTCCTTTGTCAGTGGTAACGGCTCGAGATGCCTTGTAACCACCCAAGAAGCTTCTTTTTGCTTCTCCTCTCTCCTTAAATGTTATCTTTTCAATCCATTTGTGTCTCTAGCTTCATTCCAGCTTCTAGCTTCTTTCCAAGCCCTAGCTCTAGCATTTTAACTCTTGTTGTTTTGCTTGCATAGCTCAATACAACTTGTTATAGCAGCTTCAATCACTCTCAAGCTCACCTAGTTACATTCTTTGTAGCCCTCTTGGCTCTCGCATCTATCTCCCTTGTCTTATGCTTGCGAGCATCCTGAGATTCCATATCCCCTATCTATTGCCTCTTTACTTTGTGATACGGGTTCTCCTCCTCGAGTGGGGATTGCTTTTATCACCCATATTTTGTGATATGGGTTCTCCTCCTCGAACAGGGTTTTCTTTTATCACTCATACTTGGTGGTGCAGGTTCTACTCCTGAAGTGGGTTTTGCTTTCAACACACGCTTTTTCCATTTTAATTCATTTCTCTCTATCTATTTGGTTGTCCATGGAGGTGGGAACACCAAAATGGGGGTTTGACTGAGGCAAACCCCTATACAGTCCCAACAATTTCTCCAGATCTTATGCATGCAAGTATTGAAGACATTCATGTGTTGGAGGCTTCATCACTTACATGGTTGTGAGAATTTCCTTTCTTCTCCTTATCTTTATCGGTTCTATTTCCCTTTATTTCAGTTTGATCACATTCGGTTATTTTCCAGTACTTTTGAAGTTCTCAGTAATTAGATTAGAAGTAGTCACTTTGTCATTTTTTGTGACAAATTCACTCTTTGGTCTGTATGAGATGCCAGCGCATCGCGCTATCGTCTGTATTCCTATGCTAATGTCCTTTGGCCAAGAGTTTGTTAGTTTTTCCAAGAAATCTTTGTGACTTGCTCTTTCTAATTGTAGAACCTTCACGTTGTTCCTTGAGGTAGTTTAGGGCAGTTCGCCCTATGAGGCTCTCTAAATGAAGAGAACTCATTAGTAGAGAATCCCCCTTCTCTACAATTCCAAAAACATAAAAATTGGGGATTACATTTTGGATTCCACTTTCAATTATTTCTTGTTTTTAAATTCCTATATATTAAAGGCATGACATATGGAATAGTAAGGTTCTTTTGTAGGTACTCTTATAGTGTAAAACTATAGTCAAGGGATAGTGGATTGCATTATTGTATTAGATTTTTGGTAATAATATAATTTTGGGTCTATTTAGGGGTGAATTTTTTTTCCCACAAGGGTTTCTCCATGTATATCTAGTGTCATATGGTTTTCATTTTATGATTTTTCTTACTTATACTTGCCACTTTGAATTATTTACTGATATAAATTTATTGGATTAATCACATAGTAATTGTATTAAACCTCTATATTGTTAATATTTTTAATACAACATTTACTCTATTTTTTCACTAATTGGTATTAAAGCTTTGGCCAAATTTTAGAAAGGGGCGTCTTTCTTTTAGTGTTAATTTTCGTGGTTGTAGTGGAAGTATTATTTTTAGTGATTTTTCAAATCCAAGAATATTTAGAGTGTCTATGGCAAGCACATCATGGTTGGAGAATCAAAAGTTACATGGATTTACATATGAGCCATGGAAACTAAAAATGGAGGATCTCTTAGTGTAAGGAAATAAATGAAGAGTATTTCAAAGGAAGGAAAACCTACATACATGTTTGATGAAGGTTGGATAAATATGGACAAGAAGGCATGGGAAACCATTTAGTTGTGCCTTGTGGATTTTTTTCTCTTGAATATCTCAAAGGAGGCTACCACTTTTAATTTGAGGAAGATAACTAATGAGATCTATCAAATAAATATTCTAATGAACAAGATTTATATAAAAAAAAGTGTATTCCTGACAAATAAAGAGGATAAGTGTATTTTTTTATGTTACTTTTTAGCTAAATCTTGGGAGAGTTTAGTCATTGCACTAAGTAGTTCTATTGTGCTATTTATTTATTTTAGTTAGCATTTCTAGTGATGACTTGTGATTGATTGATTTAGGTGCTCCATATCACATGACTACTCACAAGGAATGGTTTTCTTTATAAAGAGAATAGGATAGTGTTGAGTTGTTCCTTAGTGATATTAGTTCACATCAGATGACCATAGGAGTTCAATGACAAGATGCTCGAGGACCATAGGTCATGTAGTTTCTAAAAAAATGTATATTGTAAATATATTTAAAGCGTTTAAACAATTTTGAAAATTCCCTTGCCTAGAAGTAAAAGGGAAAAAATTCATTCTCCGGTAAAATAAATTTTGAATGGAAGAGGTTTTCTATTTTTTTTAAATAGTTATATCATAGAATGTTATGCTGAAGAAAAATGCTAAAAATGAATGGAGTACCGAAGCACAAACTACATTTTTGAAAATTAAGAAATTAATTGGGAACACTCCCATGTTGATAAATCTAGATTAAATGCTTATCCTTTCTATATTTATTTTGTTCTTCTAAAGTATGTGTTGTTTTGTTGACTTAGAAAAAAACTATTGGAGATGAACGAACTATTGTTTCCATGATCTCTCCTTCTAGAAACACTCAAACCAAGTATTCTAATATCGATAAATGTGCATTCACATTAGACAAAGCTATTAAGAAATGTATACATTATATTTTATGATCAAATCAAGAAAATATATAGAAAGAATCATGAAGGTATGTAGTTTAGATGCTTAATTAAGACAAATGTGGTAGAAGTACTAATTTTCCTATGAAAATATTAGAATAGGACATGATTTAGGGAATGTTATAGCATATCATATATTTAGAGTATGTTATTATTTACCACATTCTTTTAAAGATCAACATTTACATGTCAAAGATTGTCACACTTATCATGTTATAACCAACAAAGAGAATTTTCTAGCTATAATTTTACATCCTATGATAAATATCCATCCTTTTCTATAGTGGGACTTGATTTTATTAAAACTACCATTCTAATTTTTTAGCTAGATACCATTTTATTTCTACTACAAGTGATTACTATGCTACTAGACTAAAACACAATCAATCAAGAATCATATAGCTAATATTGTAATTAGATTTCTTGAAGATTACATCATCACTAAGTTCAAAATGCATTTTTCTCTAGTATTTGATTATGGCCATACTTTCTCATCTTTAAAATTTACTAGATGTGATTATGATAATAAGGAAATACCCAAATTTTCTTTCAATTATTATCGACAAGGTGGTTGAATCTACAAATAATAATTTAATAGATGTAATTAAGAAAATTCTAGAAATGAATCTTAGAAATTGACACAATATTATGAGGTACATACTTTGATATAATAGAAATTTAGAATTAAGTCTTCCCTAGTTACATCTCCATATCACCCAATGTAGGACCTTAAGACCCTATTTTTCCTACAAATCTAAGAATTCTTATTCTACAAATTAGGAAAGATCACCTTAGAGTTGGTTATCAAACATGAGATAAAATTTTAAATATAATCCAATTAGAAGAGAAGATATTTGTAGCCTTATAACACTTTAGTAAACACTAATGAATTGTGAAAAGATGGTTTGACAAAATAAAGAGTCAAATCTTTTAGGGCTGTTGATTTAATGTTGCTTTGGGATAGAGCACAATCTAATCCAATTAGAAGAGAAGATATATGTAGCCTTATAACACTTTAGTAAACACTAATGAATTGTGAAAAGATGGTTTGACAAAATAAAGAGTCAAATCTTTTAGGGTTGTTGATTTAGTGTTGCTTTCGGATAGAGCACACAAAAGGAAAGGAGAACATGAGAAGTTTTCTTCTTTGTGGCTATGTCTGTTTGAATTTGAGATATTTTGGGAGAGAAGACATTTAGATTTCAAAGTTTAACTAGAGAGGATGTTCCACTACCTATTTGTAGGCAATTCTTGAAACATTATTTCAAGCCTAAATTATTCTAGTCTAGCTTTTTACATAGTTTTTGCTTTTGTGTTTGTCTTAAGTGTGTTTTAGATTGTTTTTTTTTTAATTTGGTTATTTTATATAATGATTTTCTTAGATTAATTCATCGTCTATGTTTATTTTATTACAATTTTTTTTGTTATGTTGTATTTATAGATGTGGTTTCCTACTTTTGTCTTTATTAGGTTTTATTATGAATTGTGTAGTGTTTCATTTTGAGTAAAAATAGGGATATTTTTAATAGAAAACAGTAGTGTCTTTTTTCTTCACTATTTTGGGTATTTTGAGATAAAATTCTTGTTTTCAATTCAAATTTGGTGTTTAAGACAATCTTGTATAAAAAAAATTTCATTTTTTGATGAATTTGGATGAAGTATTTGACATTTAAGGGTATTATGTTTAAGCCTCATACAAAATGCATAGTATTGATTTATAGGTTTGTATTGATGAGTTATTATAATCAAGATATCAAGTGAAAAAATTTAATTTTTTGCATTCTTGATTGCTATACTAGTCTCCAACCTAGAATCGGGCCTCATTACGCATGAATTGAGATAGAACATCAAAAAATACAAAGAAAGGAGAGATTATTTATCTGAAAGAACTCAATTATTGAGGTGATTTAGGTAATCTTGACCAAGGCTATAGATTATTGGGTAGTATTAGAGCTCTACCTAGAGTGGGAACAGAGACAACCCCATCAAGGCTATTGATGCCTAGCTAGTGGTGGAGCAATGTCCAAGTGATCAATGGTTATGTTTACTTATATATTTTCTTATTCCAAATAGATGTATATCCACCTAAAGAAAAAATTATACTAGATCAAGATATTCAGTTAATAATGATTAGTATTTGCAAATTTTGGGAAGAGAATGAATTAAATACACAAATTATGGTCTAAATGAATATTGATTATGTCTTTTGGCTAGCCCTTTCTTTTCTTTTCATGTCTATTTTCCTTTCTATTTTTTATTCCAAACAGAGATTCTAGGTTAGTTAATATGTTTTTTTATTTTGAAATGTTCATGAGTATTTACTAGTCGAGTCACCATTTTTGTTTCTTGCATAAAATGCCTTATTTTCACTTTTTTTTAGGCTTGGTTTGGTTTGTATTAAATTATTGTGATTTTGCACCTTCACATTTGTTTTTTTCTTATTTCAAGTTCCAATAAACTATCACAAGACCTAATATCATTTAATCAATCATTGCATATCTTGGTGCATTTGCATATTTTGATTCATATCTATCAACATAAGGTTTATTGAGTATATATAACCTTGCTTCTAAATTAATTTTGATTTTATGCATTCCTAAATAGTCGACTCATGGATTTCATTTCCCTTATGAAGTTTATTTCTTATGAAGAATTTTTTATTGATAAAGATGTTATATTACCTTAGTCATTGCCTCTAGTGTTGGTCGCATCTATTTGAATTGGTTCTCATAAAAGAGTGTGCCTTGAATTTTTATAAGCATTATGATGTGATATTGAACCTTTGTACAACATTTACAAATTAATAAATATATTTGATTCAATATCATTTAGTCCTCTATGGATTGTTGGATGTATATTATTTAGGTTTATAGTTTTGGTTGTATTAATAGAAGGCTCATTTGGTATCACAAAGATGGAATATGACCTTAAATTTAGTATATAAGCTATTATCTACTATTTCTTGATGATTGAAATGTTTAACAAAGAAATATCTCTTTCTCTACTTTATTAAAGGATGTCATGTGGTTGGAATGACTACCTTGTATGAAAATATGCAACATAGAAGAGCATTACATTATAGCTGACTAACGCAAATTACTAAAGTAATAAGTAATGAGGTGGAGCATTTCATGTGATTGAGAATTTTCAAGGAAGATAAAATTTATTTTTGAAGTTTGAACATAGGAAAGATGTATTAAACTCACCACATAATCAAAACTATAGATGCAATCAATCGACTAAGCCCTTGTTTAAAATGCTCAAATGTTAGAACCCGTCACAATTTTTGTGGGAATGACCAAATGTAGTGTGATTGTGAGGGGATTTTTCTAAATTTAGTGGTATGTTCTGGGTTCAAAATTTTAATCCTTGGATTGCAAAGTGTATCACTTTATATTAGTTTATAGCATGCTACATGTGACAAAATAAGTTGAATACAAATAGAAAAGGAAGTTAGGACACTTAGATATCAATTAGAAGAGGGAAAATGATGATTTAGCTAAAATTTATTAGCCAAATGATTTTCCCCACTTTTATATTAGGACTAACACTAGTTTGCTAGTATTTAATAAAACTAAACTACAATCCTAAAACTAGTTTAAAAGAAATATTTTTATTTAGCTAGAATAATGGAAGAAACATGGTGATAGACTATTTCTTTGAAATAAATTAATAATTAACAAAAGTGAATTACAAAGGTAAAAAGAGAATGAAATTCACAACCTAGCACCAAAAGGAGGAAATTATTGCATAGGATTCCAAATTATTGCATAGGATTCCAACATGTTGCATGGACATCTATGTGTGGCATTATCATATGTACAAACAAAATATGGGAAAATGCCTAGAAAATGTAAGAATGTGACTTAAGATATTCACCTAATTTATAAAATAAAAATATAAATGCACCTACAAATACTATACAATGAAGATATAAATAAATGAACTAGATAAAAAGATTTAAACAAATAACAAAAATAAATTTACAAACAAGAAAACACTTGCCAAACTTCTAGTTGAGCGTCCTCACAATACCTACAAACACACAAAAAAAAGGAAAAATGTTTGAGGTTGTTTGGGGATTTGATTGACTCAAATCCTTGCTTTGGTATTTCTACCTCCACAACAACCAATAGATAGATATATAAAAAATAGTGTGGTTTTTAATCTAAGTGCATCTAGAAATAAAAATAATGACTAAAATAAAATATTGATACAACGTGATAATACCAAGATGCTCAAGGGTGTAATGAAAAAG
Source organism: Sequoia sempervirens (assembly GCA_007258455.2). Classification (NCBI taxonomy): domain Eukaryota; kingdom Viridiplantae; phylum Streptophyta; class Pinopsida; order Cupressales; family Cupressaceae; genus Sequoia; species Sequoia sempervirens. Next base: position 41,645 of record VDFB02299766.1, read on the forward strand.
ATACTTGCAATAAAAATAAGAATAATTTCACCTTCAAAGGCTTAAAAAGCCAAGAAGAAGAAGACAACTAGAAGAGATTGGTGTAAGAGTGTTGTAAAAAATTGTAGATCTTGAGAGAGCTATGTATGAGCTTGAGAGTGCAAGCTCAAGCCAAGAGAGAACCAAAATGAAAATTTCAATTTCAATATGAGAAGTGGAGGCAAGAAAAGGCTATTTACAATTCATTTGGGATCATTCTGAGCCATTTTCACTGGCCTGGGAAGGTAACAAGTGGAACAACAATAAAAAAGCACCAAGGAAAAAATTTCATGGGATGTTATCATGACATGTAGACATCCTCACAATGTGCTTGTGTCGAAACGCATCGAAACAATTTAATCTCATAAATGACAAGACATTAGAGAAATATAGAGCTAACACATAAATGACATCAAAAAGGACTATGAGAAAGGAGGCTTGAGCACCTTGAGTAGAAAAAAGGCTAATGTAAGAGTTGAAATGATCCTACAAAAATACTAAGGGAATGGACACCAAAGTGGACACAAAACATAGAGTGAAATTGCAAGGATATGTAACTTTTGACATTACAGATATATCACAAATTGTGAGATGTCATTACGATATTGTGGGGTGTTTTATCTACTTGGGATTTGTTTTTATTTTCATAAGGATAATAGTTGAGTATGAAAACTATGCTTCAAAAGGTGACTTAAATATGAATATTTATTGAACCTTAAAGATACATATGAAAGGAAAAATATATTAAAGGAGTTATTTAAACACTCAAGAAGGTTATTTAAAATTATTATAATAGAATCTAACAATGAAATATTCACACATGGAAATGTATCATTTAATGAGGGGCACATTTGATGCATGGATGAAAGACTGTTATATTGGTACCTATTTAAGAAAACTCATCACGATGGGGAATTGTTCCTTTGATCTACAAATGACCTAGTGCTATTTGAATTGAACTATGCCTTATGTTTCCATATTGCCTTGGAATTATGCAACTTGACCTAGAAATTAAAATTTTAAATTCAACTATTGTGACCACTTGGGTGGTAGAAAAATTTACTAATTTTTGAACTAGTGGTATATTTAAGACCAGCTGTAACTCTTCATAAAGGGTTGGAAACCAATTTTACTTATTCAAGTTTAAAATTCACTTAACTAGTCTTTCTTGTTTTCATTTTTTTCAAATGATTTATGTTATTATGAATGTATTTACATAATTCAATTGAATTTTGATGGATCCTACCAAATATTTATTATTATAATTGAAGGTAATGAGGAGCCATGTTCTAAATATGTGCATGTATTTGGTTACGTTTTCCATGTTCTTTCATTCTTTCAATATCCTTAGACTCTATAACTTCTTATTTTCCTAGTAGTGTGTTGATCAAGCAAGATTTTTTTACGGGATTTGTTTTCTCAATCGATCAAATCTAAACTTCATTATGAAATAGGTTAATTTTTATTTCCCATTGCAGAGTATATCCTTTGTTTTTTTACACTAATTAGATTAGGAGTATGTTTTATGTTTAGAATTAGATTTTATGTTAGGATTAACTTATCATATGTTTTGATCATTATGTGGTATTAATTCTAAACTAATAGGTATAATAATATAAAAATATTGTAACAAAAGTGAGCCCTGATTCAACCCATTTATCTAATAAACCAAAAAAAAATCTATTTTGAATAGCGAAATCTTCTTGTATTACAAGTCTATTTTATTATTACTTTTTATAACAAAGAGATATATGTAATTGTGGTGCATGTTAAGTAAAATTAGTTTTGAAATCTTATCATTAAGTTTCAATTTTATTATTTACATTGATTATAATAAGATCTTGCATTTATTTTATCTTGATCTATATTTTCCCTTGAATTCAAACAACATTTACATAATTAACCCGTGAGTTATACTACATAGTCTTGAGACCTAGTGATATAGAGCTTGGGTAGAATTTCATCTCCTTTGAAGAGAGGTAGAGTGTGTTTATGTCCTACCTAAGTTGGCATGAAAAACCACACATTTACATGGTCTTTTTTATTAGATTCATTAAAAATATATATTTATGTAACCTTTATGATTTAACTAAATTCATCATATTCTTCCTAAGAACAATTTTATGTCCTAAAGTATGACAAACCACACATTTACATGGTCTTTTTTATTAGATTCATTAAAAAAAAATATTTATGTAACCTTTATATTCTCCTACAAAATTGATTTATGCAAAACTAAACCTTCATCATAATTGACTTCTCTTCTTATTAGAACCTCATATTTTATGGATCATAAAGTATACAATCCTTTGAATTGATTTCATAACAATCATTATGCACTTCCTTCTCTTGTCATCTAATTTCCTTCATACTTCATTTAGTAATATGTGTTTATTTTCCAAAAAGTAAAATTTCTAAAATGCTTGACACTTGGTTTTCTACCATGCTACAATTCACAAAGGTTTCCTTTTGTGCAATATAATATTAGGTGTCCTATTTTGAACATATGAAAACATATCTTATTTCAACCCAAAAGAAATTGCACCTTTCACTTTCAACAAGAGTTATGATGCAATTATGGTTGAAGGGTCCAATTAAGGACTATCCAACCATGCACTAAATTTATAAACACTCAAAAATAGAAATAAATAATATAGAAAATAAATAAAATATAAATTACATTGATTCATAATCGTAAACTACATCACAATCTTTTTAAGGGATTAAATGAAATTATAGCACAATTAATGTGCAAATTACAATCCCTTTAGCTAATTTGCAATAAAATGAACTTATTCTATTATAAAACTATAAATTTAAATTTTAAATTAGTTCAACATTGTGTCACGCTTTTATAAAGGAATCGGCCAACATTAATCTATTTTTTCAACTTGAATCACTAGAAAGTGATATATATATATTGAATTTTGAAATGATGTAAACTAATGAAATTTAGCTATTTTAGTGTATTTTATATTTTATTTTATTTTATAAAAATTAAAAAATTACTTGAAAGTATTATTTGTAAAATTGACACTATAATTTAGTTCATAAAATATTGAATAATGAGGTTAAATGGTAGGTCACTCTTTATATAGTAAACTTTATTATTTTTCCTTCCATTTTTTTGGTCGTATTTATAGGTTGAAACTTAGTGCATGGATTAATTTTTCCAATTTTGATAAATATATATTTTTAAATAAATATTTGAATATGCATGTACTAAAAATATAATTATTTCAATTGGATGCCAGCTTTTGTCTTAATTTTTTATCCAATATATATAATCTTGACATAGAATTTATTCTCTAGTGCTTCAAACAATTTAAATAAAATTTAGTTTTTTTATTGACAAGGCAATCAACCTTATATTTATGTGTTGATGCTCTTCTTTTAATAAAAATAAAATATTAAATATTAAAAATAATCAAACTATTAAAAAATCACATTTTTGCAAACTACACTTATGAATCTATAAAAGTGTAATTTTTAGATTTTTTTTAAATATTATTTACATGAGTAGGAGTTGTGAAAACAATAAAAAAAAGTAATTTTAATTTTTTTTTAATTATTTCCAAAGTAATGTTACATATGTATTTAATGGACATTTTTAGTTGGAAAAATCGAGGTCCATGTCTAGTTTAACTAAAATGATTCTAGCTAGACCAAAAATTTGACCAAAATTAAATTTTAGTTGGAAATGATTAAATTCACTTGTACTAATAAATTTCCTTAAAGTGTGACACAACTTTGAAATTTTACCCAATTATGATCTCTAAATATAATTTTTCATATTAGTATTCCTTCTAATCATGATTAATTATGTTTATGTAGTGAACTCCTACATCTAGAATGATCTATTTTAGCCACAAGGTAGTGTAAATCTCCACGCCACATGAAATGTATGGTTCAATGTGTAGAAGGACCCATTGAAATTGATCTTATGTGCAAAAATATCTATGTAATGCAAAGATTGAAAGTAGGGATAACAGTCTAAGAGACTCTAAATTATAGGCTTCAAAAAGAAAGTAAGGATAATCTTATAAATTTAATGCTTCCCATGTAATTGAATAGGTCATCCTTAATTTAATATAAACAAGTCATAGATTTCAATTGATGACTAAGTTTGAGAAACCACTTCACATTATCATAGAATAATATATCTTGGATCTCTAGCATGAATTTGAGCCTCCACAAATAGATTGTGGTGATTTTTGGCACTTTGTAATGTTGCATCATGAGTTTGAACTAGATGTGCTTGAAATGATAAGCTATAACAAGTATGTATTTTTGGTGAGAATATTATTTTATGATGAGTGTAATAAATAGAACATTATTACAAACCTATAAACAACAACAAAATATGAACATAAAACATTTTTGGGTGATGCAAGATTGTTAATACACCTGAGGTGCTCATGTATTAGACACACCCTAAATAGTTGAAAAAGTGATTCTCTCATTTGAAATTTTTGTCCCTAATATGTTGCGATCATTCTTAGATAATCATATTTCATCTTCCTAAGGGAGATATACACATTGTCTTTCATTCAAAAATGTTTTTGGTAGCTAAAAGCTATGAAGATGTGCATATATGTCAAGTGATGGGCATGTGATACTATAGCGAATACAATAAACTTTTTAACATAGAGACAAGACCACAACTATGTAAATAAGGTAGCATATAACCTCGACCCATATCAAAACTCATAGGGAAACAATTAAAGGTCTCATCTAAACAACCAAAATAATATCTAATTCCCTTTAAATATTCCCACACTTTTTTCATATGGTGTAGAAAACTTGTCAACCTTTGCTTGCACACAATGATTCTTTCTTCAACATGTCATCTAGATGTCATGTGTCTCTATTTACCTATAGCATAGCATAGACCAAAAATTATCCTTAATCATGTTATATTTGCTCCTTTGCATCTAAATTTAAATATTGTTTTACAATCCTAGACCCAAACAAGTGCAAAAATATATTGAACTAGGGCCTTCACATTCATTAAACATGTTTCACGTCTAGACCTAAGACACCTATTAGAATCTAGTTGAGTGGTGTTTCACGTCTACCAACATAAACTCAACTTAGGCTCATTTTTTTATATTATATTCTCACTTGAACTCTCATATCTATAATTCAATCTCACGTTATGTTTTTATACCCTAGAATGTGAATGTCATGATTAATCTAATTATTATTTCTATGCATTAAGAAAATAAAGTCTAGTGTTCAATGTATCATATGTTTTCTTGTGGAATTGGAGATATATTAAATTCCACCTATTAAGAGCCTCATATATATAATATAAAGTGTTTGGAATCCAAAGTGTTTAATGAACCTCAACATCCCTTTGCATTCTAGCTAACCAAAATTTTCACATCTATAGTCAATGTCTTCCAATTATAGACCTATATGCACATATACAACACATATAAGTGTATTCTCATGACTACCAATGTTAAATCTTATGACCTTGTTTCACCCTAAAAATTATTGTATTATTATCTTTATTTTATTTTAAATTATGTGTGTGAGGATTAAACATGTCTAGGATTCTAGACACAAGTGGTTTATGGACCAAACATGATTATTAATTGATTAACCAACATGATTAAATATCCAAAAATTTCATGCATTTCTAAGTTTAATTCCACTCGCACCAAAGAGGGTTATGAATTATAATATATTCACTTCCTCATGTTCGGCTATTAAATCATTTCAAATCTAGATTTTATTCCTACTTGATCTACTTGTGATCACCAAAATAATACATAAAATCAATATTATATCAACTATACGATTTTAACCTCTTTAATGTGTGTTTGTTTGAAACATTTCGTGCTTGTAGGGAAGAGAGTGGAAATTATGCAATTTCAAAACAAGTCATGTATTATACTCATTTGTTGGTGACAAATAAATAGATGGTCATTCAACAAAATTAGTTTCTCATCTAAGGCCTAATTGTAGGAAAGTACAAATCTCTTCAATTTCCATGTTTGTATGTAGGAGGATAGCCACAAAATAAGACCATTGGTCAAGTTCTTATTCAATGGTTTTTGTTTCTTCCTCTTTTTGTGGAATAAGAGTGAATGGTAGGGTCAAAATTATCTATTAAGTTGTGATGAAACATGTTAGATACATAAAAAAAATTAAGGTTTCTCCACTTCCTAGAACAAAATCAAGGTCTCAAAAATGTTGCTCCACCTTCTAGAACAAAATCTCACTTACAAGGCCAAGGTTGACATCATGCAAGTGAAATCATCTCATCAACAAACAATGGAGGGTTAATGGTTAACTCTATGATAGTGGGTTATCTATCCTACACTTCTAGGTCAACTTAGACTTATGAGGGTGTTCCTTGGGGTATGCCTCAATAGGTATTGAAATTAAATAAAATAACTACAAATGAACCCCAAATGTAATCTTAACCCTAATATTGTCACTACATTAAGAAAAATTGGTTCTATATGACCCTAATATAGTTGAGATGATTGTGCAAGCATGACACACATAGAATATATCTTTGAATGTTCACTTAAGAATGATTCCCTGGTTATACCGATAGTCATGGGTGCCCAAGAAGGACCACCTAAACGAAACTACTAATTATATTTTTTTATTTAAAATATTTGAGATTGGTCAAGTGAGAAAAGAGACCAGTGACTTATTCATTGGGCTACAAAGTCAAATAATATAATAGAAACAATGAAAGAAACGTAGAAGATTCAATCTAGGCACATATGCCATCAAATTATAAGCATTACACAATGAGCATGCTTAGTAATCCAAACTGAACTACATGAATCCATATGTAATACGGGATGATTATTACAAGCTTATAATATTTTAAAATGTTGTCACATTATCAAATGTTCATTACAATCATGTCAACAAGTGTGACAAGAGAAAACCTACACAACAATGATGATTTTCTTAGAGAAATAAAAACAATGTGGAGATTCATTGCACAATGCAAATATATTTAATCCTTCACATGCCTCACAAATTTACTACCCTTATGCAACTGGACATAGTGTGGTTGAAACCCTAGACTAATCCATTCACCTACATAGGGAATTTTAGGGGTCAAGAAAAGCATCTGCCATGCCAAACTCTAACCTTTTTCAAGCATCAGACCTCAAGCCCAACACATACCTCTTGCTTCTTTCCTTCATACTACCCACCTTCCATCATATTCCTAATGCCTTCCTTGCACTTTAGACCTTGTTTGACTTAGCCAATTTTTTATTATTGAATTTGTTTGCTTGACCAAGGCAAAGGGAAGGGAAAACCACAAGCCATAAATACATTTTGACATGATGACCTTGATGAGATTTCTCATATCAATTATTGACAAGGGATTATACCACATAGGCACACAAAAGAAAGGAACTCAAGCCAATTTGACACAATAGAATTGAGTTCCAATAGAAGGTAAAGACATGAAAGTTCACTTTTATCGAGTTGGATATCTTTTTAGTATTGATTGTGAGCAATTTTGTATTGCCATGATGATTTCTACTTACATAATGGTCAAGAGATCAATGTATTTTTTCAATTTACATATTCAATTTATTTTTTTCTTTAGATCTGAAATAGTCATGCATGAAAATATAGAAGGATGATGCTAAACCCAATCTAAACAAAAATCCATGTTTAAAAAAAATTAATATTAGTTCTATTTCACCTTTTTTAAGAGATTTAGATATTAATAAAAATAAGATTAACCACTTTTAGAAATTGGTTCCAAAATATATTAAGGGCTTATTGTCTATTAAATAAATTGACCATAAATATACTTGATTGTCATCCTATGTAGCCATAATTTCAAAATAATATATATATTTATAAGAAATAAAATCTTCAATCCAAGCCAATTGATTTTTTAAAAAAATAGAAGCTTGTAAGAATAACAAATACAATTGTATAGTTTACATTAACCAACTTATCTTAGACATTACATCATCCTCTTTATAACTATATTTGTAATTTGTTAACAAGAAACCAAGACATTTTAAAAACTTTAAAAATTTATTTATAATTTTACATTCAAATAAGTAATTAGATTTTGTAAATTGATTAGGTCATGAAAGAATGCTATCCAAAATAATTACAATTAACAACATAAATTAAAGAAGATAATTTTTTTTAAGAAAAAAGATAATCATAAGATCATTCAATGCACTTTCATAGACAAACTCATCAAATTTGTTCTAAAATTTTAGATTATCACATTATATTATATAAACATATTCAAAAGACTGTATATATAGAAGGGGCACTATTCATCGTAATCATATAAATAAATATATAAAAATATAATAAATTAGTTTCCATAAAATATGAGAAAAATAGAATCATGCTCCTAAAAATCTATGCAAAGGTCCATAGGAAAAATAAAAGTGGTCATGTATGAAGCTAAAGTCATTCCAACAAGAGGAGTAGAAGGTTTATTGTCAAAGGGGTTGTCCTTGTCATCTAAGAGGTCCTTACCATTAAGAATTAGCTCCTAACCTATGACAATATTGTATTTGTCTTTTTCTTCTTCTTGATCAATAGAAGCCATTTAAATAATAGAAATAACAAGGTCCAACCAAGGGAACTTTCCAATGTTGTGTCAACCAAGGATGATCATGCTAAGAAGTGGAAGGTTGGCCACATGGTGAGGGAGACCAATCATATTAAAATCTATTCTAAGGGGACCCATGAGAGTTATGAAAAGCCACATTTAGAATGAGCATTATGGCTACAACCCTGTCAACAATCCTTGCTAGTAGTAGAAGGCAGTTTGACACACAAGCAATAGAAAATAAAACATTACTAGCCCACTACTCTTTAAGAGTTTGTAAGTGGAAACCTTCAAAATAACTTTATTTTCCTAACTATGAATCTATAACATAACATTAGAGCATATAATGGATTTAGTATTCATAAAAAAATGAGCATCCACAATAGTGCCCAAAAATAAAACAATATTCCCATCTTTCCATATGTTGAATATAAATTCATCTATAAAAGAATGTCAATCTTAGGTAATTCTCAAATGCATTTTTGGCCAACTGCTAAAAAGAATCATAGGTAGGAGAAAAGATCTAGCCAAAAGGGCTTAAAAATTGTATCGAAGTCCATGTAGCTTGGATCCACATGAAAAACTAGAAAATATTCTTGAGAGTTTCCAAATGTGAAAAAAAATGATAGAGTGGGTTGGAAACACCAAAATAGATAAGCTAATATCCAACAAAAATACCCTAGCAAAGTATAATCCAAGCAAATTGAACCAATTTAGGCTCCAAAGTGGTAGACCAAATTGTTTGAAACATGCGGAGTCACTTGGTGGTAATGGACTATATATTCCACCTAAAATTAAGCTTTGAAATGATGGTAGGTGAGGATATAACCATGAGTATACTTGAAAGGCTTGTAATTCTAGAAATGAGTGTCAAGATATTACTTCCAATCCTTCAACAAGGTCTAGTACAAAAAATCCCAACCTTGTGGGTCATCCTTGGAGTAAAAATCTCCACAATAGTTTGAAAGGATTCATATTCCTAATTTTCAAGTTTGTATTTATCCTTAAATTTTAGCCAAGACAACCAACTCTTAGTGGTATTTAGCATATTTTTAAAATTTAGCAAATCCCTATTTGAAAAAATTTAATGCATAAACCTAAGGAACTTTAGAAAGAGATAAATTCTAGCAAGTAATCATTAGAGACCACCAAAGAGATTGTTGGTTGATGAAAATCTCAATCCAAAAATTATTCTCATTCCAAAGAAGCCAAGGCTCAATAGCTTCCAAAGCCTTCCATATATTTTTGGCAACAAAGAGCCTTGGATTTACTAAGGATCCTTAATGATAGGGATGGATTGAAAACCTTGACCTTTCCAAGCCTATCTACCATAAGGAGCTCCAAAAGAAATATAATGTCGAAGAATTTCCTAGGCCTCATTGTTCTCTAGGGATCTAATAATCCACTTCACACCATAAGACCAAACCTTGATTGTGAGTGCTAATAAGGCCAAGACCACTAAATTTACGTGGAAGACAACATAATTATCTAAGCACTCAATAGAATCCTTTTCCTTGGTCAAAAGAGGCCCAAATAAAATTATTAAATAATCTCTCCAACTTTTGATGCAAGGCTTTGGAGGTAGCACAATAAGAGGAATAGTATACAAGTTTGTAGAAACTATTTTACAAAAAAATACAGAACTTTCCTACAAGGAAAATAGTCTTAGCAATCTACAAGTGTGATTTATTCTTAATGCGAGCCAAAGAACAAGAGAGAAGAATTGAAAAGAAAAAGGAATGCCCATAGAATTGAATATCTACCCCATGTCAATCCATTTTCACCCAAAATAATTAGGCTTGGTATGATTGGGAAAGAAGGACTAATGATATAATTGAATCCTTTACTACTATATGTTGGATCTAGAGGCAAGGTAAAAGGTACATTTAAATAGTGCACAACTTTCCTAATTTTTTCTCTTCTAGGAGAGTGAGAAAGGAAACAAATTAGAAAAGTAGTCACTGACAAGTTAAAGATTATATTTGGGAAGGGAAATACAATTTTATGTTTTGATGGGAAATCGCATAGGCTTTAACCACAAGAACATAGAGACTAGGAGCAAGAGGGAATCCTTGGAAGATGGATCTAAAGAGCCCAGAAAAAGAGGACTATTGACCATTGATGATGGCAAAAGCTAAGAAATGTAGGGCCAAATCTAAGAGCTTGAATCATGGATAGAATGAATTATCACTAAATACAATCATAAGCCCTATCAAAGTTAATATTGATGAAAATATTATTGCTTAGATTGGTCATCCCATTCCATAACTTCCCACACAACAATAATATTATTTGGAATATATTCCCTCAATAAAGCTAGTCTATTTAGACCAAACAATAAGTGAAAAAAAATGGTGAATGTGGAGAGTAAAAGCTTTGGCTATGATCTTATAAGGGGTATTCAACAAAGTGATTAGCTGCTAATTGTATATTTTCTCAAGATCACCCACTGTATTTATGAACTTAATATTGTATTTATTTATTATAGCACCAAACTATTCTATATAAAAAACTTCCAACTAGACTTGAAGAAGGATAAGGTCAACAAAATCCCGTAAGGGTTTATAAAATTCACAAAGAAACCCATCACAACTAGGAACTTTGTCATTGGTTATAAGAAAATTCACTTCTCTAATATCCTCAATGGTAAATTTTTAGTCACACAACACCTATTTCACAATAGAGATGCTACAAGTTACCAAGCTTACAAACGCTACAAGTTAGCAACCTCATAAACTATTGAATGGATTGATCAACTTCAAAGGAAGCTTTTTGAGCCTGAAAAAATAACTGCCAATGGTGGAAAATTTTTTGGAGAATATTAGAAATTTTAGATAAGACATGTTGGTCAAACTTTGATATGTTTAATTTTTTAAGGATCCTAGCAATCTCAAAGGGATTGATTTTTTTTCTTGGAAACTTTATCCCCAATTTTGAGCCAATACAAATGGGCCTTGATTTAGGCTTCCTAGGTTGCATGATTATCTATAAATTGCTTTTGTTTGGTGAAGTTTGACAACACACAATTGTAGAGTAGGAGAAAATGGAAGCATCTCGAACTCAATAGTGACCTAATGGAGCTCCAAGGTGGTGGCCTTGTAGGAGTGTTAGTGTAAAAAAATAGCTAGAAACCATTTCTATATAGAACCTAAGCAATGTATTTGATGAGATCATTTTAGCATTAGGTCCAACCAATCTCATGTATAGGACATGGCTCGAGATTCCAAATGTGTTGGCTAGTGTGAATGATGACTCAATAAAGATGAGTAGAGATAAAATTAAATTTTTGTAACAATTTAATTTAAAATTAAATATGTGATATATCTCATGCTAATTTTTTCTACATATCTATGTTTCTTGACCAATTGAAGTTAATATTTTTCTTGTTCATATGCCCTACTAGTCTTATTACTAAAATTTTTCTTCCCCCTTTCTCCCTCCATCTTCTATCATCTCCGTATCATTAATTCTTTGAACCTCATATCCCATCTACTCTATATCCTTCCCACTTAACCTTTTTTTTGTATTATATCATTATGTAATGCTCCACATGTTTATATTGCCTATTAGCTAGCTAAAAACATTAGATACTAATTAATTACTAGTAAATATATCTTAAATATATATATCTAAAAAATACCATGAAATATCAATTTCAACCTATTTTATTTACCTAAGTGTTATTTTATTTTACTTTAGAACTATTTTATTTACTACATACATACATGGACACAAATGTTAATTTTTAGTTAAAAATTTATTTATCCACATTATTTACTTTATATTTGTTTAAAGAGTCGTTTTACTTTTGTATGTAAACTTTTTATTTTATTTTTGGAAAGTCGCCATTGATTCTTTTAGTATTTCTTTTGTTTTGTTTTTTACTTTGAAAAGTATAGTAAATATTATATATTTATATGTTACTTTTTAATAGTTTCATCTCTATGCATTAATATATATTTTAAAATTTTGATGTCTTTATAAATAAAAATGAATGTTAGTTCTAAATATATGCTCCACATTAATTTTTTCTCCCCTTGCTCCACTATAGATTATGCCTCTAGACATCATTGGTAAAAATAGTTATATATAATTTAGTAAATACATATATTTTTATAAATAAATGAATAGTTATTAATATATTTTGTAAATAATATAATAAGTGATACTTTTGAAATTTGTAGTTAAATATGAAGTATATAATTAGTATCTAAATATAAAATAACTTATTAAATAAAATAGTTTTAAGCATTAAATAAATAAAATAAAGCAATTATAATAATTTTTAAAATAAAATAGTAAATAATGTTTACTAAAATAATTATGTAAACAATAAATTCAAATGGGGTATGTGTAAGATATAAAAAATATATATATCTAAAAGTGTAGGAGAAGTAAGAGTCATATGTTACTTGGACTCTTTTGAGTGATGCTAAGTGGAAGCCTCAAATTGATTTGATAGGAAGTAGTCCTTCAATTAAACTCCTCTAAAAGTGACCACTAATATAGAACTCATTTTTATATCAATATTTTTTTCTTAGAAAGCAATCAGTATATTTTCATGTTGTAAAAACCCTTAAAAGAAAATCACAAATCATTCTTTTTTTTGACAAATTCAATTGAAGTGAGAGCATCTTGTAGGCAAACCTTGAAAATTCACAGTGTAAGCAAGTGTACATGAAATATTGCAAGTTCAAAGCACATAATAATGTATCAAAGAGATCTGCATGCAAGTAAGCCCTAGTAAATTCAAAAATTTAATCTAGACATAAAAATTTCTCACCTTCTTAGCCACAATTTAATCATTTCACTTGATCAATGTATGATAAGAGCATTGGAAAATTGAATTCAAAAGGAGACTTTAGTGAATTGGAATCATTTAGGATCAAAAAATGGTTGCTAGAGACTTGATATTAATCCAAATTTATCATGAAACTATCTTAAATACATATATCTAAAAGACACAAAAAAATATAAATCTCAAGACACCTATATTAAATTTATAACAAGATTAAATAAACATCTCAAAATTAATATCTACCAATATCTTTTAAATAAATGTATTTAACATATGTATACAAATTCAACCATTTATTAAAAATTTACATTAAATTTTAAAAGAGTAATTCCATTAGAATTTACCTTTTTATTCTTATTCAACAATATTGAACCATAGGGGCGGAGGGCCTAGCTCAATTGGCTAAAGCATCATGTTGCAAGAAAGAGGTCACGAGGTCTGCTCTCCCCTCCGTCCCCATGGTACCGAAGGGCGTGTCATTCCAACGTCACAAATCACGTGAAAAAAGTTTACCAAATGCACTGCAATTTATAGGGGGACTACCCAATTCCTATGTAGTCTAAAAAAAACTATATTGAACCATAAAGAAATTAAGCAATATTAAATATATTTAATTCAATTGTTTGGCGATCAAGTTAATAACTTTTTTTTCTCCAACATACTCTTGTGCTTGGAATTTTGTTTGTTGATCACAATGGGCCTCACCTTGCATGCTCTTGGTGTCCCCACATACAATATACATGCAAGGCACCTAACAACATGTTTAGGTGCTAGGAGCAAGTATCTCTAGATCTCACTTTATTTAATTACAAAGGAAAGCTTCAATGATTTGGAAGGTCAACAATTGTAGTGTTACCTTCCTATCATTTTATCTTAAATGAAACCAATGTTAAATTTTCTAATGAACAAGAAGTTTTCTATTGGTACCTTTTAGTATTATCAAGTTTGGAGAGGAATTAGAAATATTGCAAGAGACATTGGATATGGGGTTACTTTTCATGCACTTTTAATAATTTGTAACTTTAACATTTAGCACTT